>JAJOOI010012148.1:0-22333 GCA_029582585.1 Solanum bukasovii
TAATGTCATATGAAAATAAATGACAGAAAACAAGATAGGGTAAAAAAGAATAATTTATCAATATTAAAGAACTTCTGCACAGGTGATTCTACTAAAGGACATGAAATAAGATCAATAAAATAAGGAGTACTACTTTCTAGGTGTTCAATTTATTTATCCTGTTTTGATTTGATGTAGAGTTTAAAAGAGTAGAAAAGACTTATAAGCTTCATGATCGTAAACATGCTATTGGCAAAAATAGAAAGAAACATTTTTTTAAAACAGATTAAAAAAAAAAGAAGACAAATAAATTGAAATAAAGTATAACTTACGATGGAAGTAGTAGAGGTACAAAATATCAAATCAAGATTCACAGACCTTACTGTGTTATTCATATATATATATATATATATATATATTATATTCAGATTATTTTTTGGCATATTTGTTAGTTGTTTCTTATGAATATGAACACTAGATTCGTTTACCTAATAATAACAAGCAAGCATGTGACAAATCTGCATGGAAATTGGAAAACCCTAGTAGATTATATTCTTCTATTTTTTTATTTTTTAAAAAAGTTTAAGTTATGTGCACTGAAGGTGCAAAAATTATTTATATAATTAGGTCACTTATTAAGTAATTATCGATAAATTTCTTATAAAGCAATATTCATTTTGTCCTAATTTATGTGAAGAAAATCGAAGTATGAGGATTCATTAGGTTTGGACTATATATGAATTCGACTATATATTTTTCAAATATTTTAAAATAAAATTTACATATGAAAAATATACTAAAAGTACTACAAATCAACATAGTTGACGAGTTAATGATTTTTAAAACATGGGAAAGTTATAATCAAAGACTCCTCACATAGTAACCCCTTTACATAAAATGAAACGGAGAAAATATACAGTATTAGTAATTTGAGAAAGAAGTAACTATATAACCTACTATGACATATTAAAATTTACTCATAGTATAAAAGTATTTTTAAATTATTGTTAGTGTATGCATCTTAAATAATTTATATTATATTATGTATAATATAACTAGAAGAAAGTTAGATGAAGATCAAGTTAGTGATTCGTGAATTCTTTTTTGGGATCATGTGAAGAAAGGATAGATTATCTCTGGCATCATGGCTGGATAATTTGGCATTATATTATCATTCTGAATCTTCCAATATTTATTTCTTAATCTTATAATTAAAAAATCTAAGTGGAAATATTTAACTATATTTATTTAAGTGACAAATAAGCCTATGAAGTGGCTACATGGTGGATTCTGAAACTGAAAACCCATTATTTAATTTCAATAAGTAGTATTCCCTCAATCCCAAAATACTTGTTACAGTTCAATTCTCGAAATCGATTTTGAATAATTTTTAAAATTAAATTGAATTAAAATAATCTAATGCTATATAGTAAAAATATTTAAAAACTATACGAAAAATATTATAAGTTACAGTTCTTTCTAAAATACTAATTAAATTCTGAATATTTAACTCTCGAGAAACGAAATATGATTAAGTATTTTTGGGACAAAGAAAGTACATGTTGGATTATATTAATATTGGAATAATATCAGAATCTTTAGCCTTGTTGTGGATATGGAGGATTATAAATTATATGGTAACATGTGGTGGCCATTAAT
This sequence comes from Solanum bukasovii, assembly GCA_029582585.1. Classification (NCBI taxonomy): domain Eukaryota; kingdom Viridiplantae; phylum Streptophyta; class Magnoliopsida; order Solanales; family Solanaceae; genus Solanum; species Solanum bukasovii. Next base: position 1,639 of record JAJOOI010012148.1, read on the forward strand.
ATGGAATTATTGCAATTAATTAACTACTAATCTATGAAATACTTGCTTTGTGTCAACGGTTTGTTTATTAGTATTCTCTACGTCCCATATTAATTGTAATGTATCATTTTTTTATAAATTAATTTGAATATTTTTTATAGTTAAATTATATTAAAGTAATTTAATATTTTTAAAAATTATATAAAAATTATTATAAATTACAATTTTCTTATATCAGTTTGATGAAGAAATATATTTAAAATGTTAATTAAAATTACGTAATTAACTTTCGAGAAGATTAATTTGGATGGAGAAAGTATTAAATTAACTGTTTGTGCAGAAGAAAAAAAAAGAGTTAATTAATTATAACAATCAAAGGGTGATGCAACAGATATTTGGATCTAAGTTCGAGGTTGCTTCTGGAAACTGGAAAGTTTACACTAACTAATCATACACTTTTTTTTTAATATAGATCACCAAATTTTAGGAATGAAAGTTATACTCACTTACAGTATAATTTTTTTATATTATTATTATTATTATTATTATTATTTAACACACTATAATAGATCGACATAATTACACTATTATAAAATTGTCTTAAGAGATTAAGTAAATATTTTAGGGAAAATGATGTATTATAGCAAACTATTAATTCAAAAGAAATGTTATAGCTACAGTTTAATTTAGTTCGAATTCGTAGCAAACACTTTGCCATTCAAAGAATCTCGCTCGCCACTCTGGAATCTCGCTCGCCTCTCTCACTTTATACAAACACTAATGTATAAATTGTGTTTGTATAAAATGAGAGAGAACTGTATATACAAATACAATACAATACAAATACATATCTTTTCGTCCTATACACTTATAATTATACAAATACAAATCTCCCCCTACCCAGATTTCTTTTGCTTTTCTCTCTTTCTCGTTTTATACAAACACAAATTATATAAATTACAATGTATAATTTGTGTTGTATAAAGAGAGAGAGATAGATTTGATAAACAAATGTTTTAATTCGATTTAATTGTATACAAATTCAAATTTTATGCAGATAAACAGACACAATCATTGATACATATACATAGTAGTTACATATATACAATTATCTAACCGATATATATATATACAATCACTGCGCTTATATACAAACGAGATGCCTGCCTACGATTTATACAAATCAGATGCTCCATAGCAAACATAACAAAACTGTAGCTATAGAGCGCTAATATGATTTTTATGTTTGCTATTTCTAAAATTGGCTCAATATTTTACTATAAAAAAATTAAAATTAACTACGAACTTGGTTGCTAAGTCATTGGCAGCTAACAATTCTTTTTGATATTTTGTGTTACTTTATTTTGCTATTTAGCTATAGAATTTGACCGTTTCTCATTGAATTTTATTTTCCCATTAGATGAGGCTCACACATATTCTGCAGTACCCCCTCCATGAATACTCATTTGGTATGAAAAGTTTGTAATGTTAATTGAGTACTCGATTCTCCAATCGATTGACTTGAAATAAAACTTGAATATTAAAAAAAGATGAATTAGCGGATCATAGACCTAAGTCGAAAGCATGTCTGATTTCTCTTCGAGCTGCGGAACTAACAAGTCTATTAGATATACCTAAACATTCTTCGTCAGGGGCTGAGTTAATATACAATCCCACTTTAGAGACTTTCCTTCGGAATAAGTAGGATATGGTGCCACAAATTGCCTCGCAGTGCTTACACCTCTCACCTATCGAAATTCTGTTCAAAAACCTCGTCCAAATTCTTATTTTTCTTTAGTAGTATTTTTGTATATGTTTGCATGAGTAGTAGCTATGTTGTCCTTTTCACTTAAAAAAAATAAAATTAGTTACGAAATTTATTATTAATCTATCACTATATAAATCATAGCTAGGAAAATGTTTTGATAATTCATCGTTAAATAAAATTAAAAAATATTAACCCTACCTTATTTTTAGATTTTTATTGTGTTCATTTTTAGCTAAATGACTGGAGATTGGATCTTCCAATAAGTTAAAAACAATCTTCTTGAAAGGCCTATATATAATTTTAATTCATCCATATATTTTCCAATCAAATATGTCACCAAACACATGATATAAACATAATTATAGTCAACACATGACTCAAATTTATCAAGAAAAGTGAAAGTGATATTGAAAGAAAGAGGATGATAGGGGAAAAAAAGAGAGATGTACATGTGATCAAAATTTGTAGGGTCAAGTAAAGAATAAATACAGGTGACACACACACATATATATAATATATAGTAGTACTTAGTACAATAAAAGTTTTGAATTTTTTAAAAGTTTTTGAAAAGAAAAAAGAGTTTTGTGTTTGATGCTAGGGAGTGGGTGACAGTAGGTCACATGTTTGCTTACTTTCTTGACATATATCTATCTATCAAAAACACAAAAGGACTATAAAGATAGTGAAATAAACACTATCATGGAAAAGAAAAGGATAGTATCCAAAAACCAATGGTACGTACACACTAAATTCAAGAATATTTTGGGACTCATTTTGGTTACTAGGATTAGAAAAATAAACAATATATAACATATCCAGCGTGATTCTACAAGTAGGATTTGAAAAAATAAATAAAATGAACACAGATTTGATTCTTATCAATCTATTACAAGGTAAATTTATTGTGTTTCTAATAGACCCTTGGCTCGGAAGAGAGAAGAGGGATTATAAAAATAATTTTGATATAAAAATGGATGTTATCTTATACTGTGTTTGGCAGAGATTTCATTTTGGATGTAAGCAATATTGATAACATTTTATAAGGATATTTCAGTATTTTTTTATTTTTTTATATAGAAATCAACAAGGAGCAACTTACATGAATATGACCTTTAATGACTTGGATATATATACTTGAAAGAAATAATTCAAATTTCCAAAATAACTTTGATTTCATATTTTGAATTTTTGTTTATGTTAGAAATTATGGTGGCACGTAAGATTTTACATTATAAAAAACTTAAATACTTGTTTCAATGTGTTGAACCATATAATTTTTGACAAGAGGGTTGCTTGGATGGTAAAACCTTTCACGTCCAACCTTAAGATCGTGAGTTCAAGTCACCAAGACATCAAAAAGAGTGGAAGCTCCTAGAGAGGAATTGAAAAAACATATACCACGAACCCAAGACCAAGACCAAGTCCAAGATCCCAATCCCAAGACCTGAGATCCAACCTTGACTTGGCTTCGTCCCCAAGATCGAGATTCAAGACCTAACCTCGATTTGATCCCCACCCAAGACACCTAACCCAGATTTGATCCCTACCCGAGACCCAACCCTGGCAATAACACTTTACCTGATCGAGTCTCAAGTCGGGGGTTGTTTAGTCTTGTGCCGATTAAGGGTCGGGTTTCATGTTGGATTGGGCATTGGGTCACGATTCAGGGTCAGATTCGGGTTGGGGTCTGGTCGCAGGTCATCCGAGAGGATTTTGTGTCTATCAGGGGCGGAGCCAACATACATTCAAGGGGTTCATCTAAACCCCCTTTAGCAGAAAATACTACTTCTCTGTCCCATTTATATGACTTACTTTCCTTTTTAGACAGTCTAAAAAAGAATGACACATTTCTATATTAAGTAACAATTTAACTTTAAACTGTCCATTTTACCCTTGATAAAAATGATTTATAATCACACAAACTTTTATCACTCATTTTAGACCACAAATTTTAAAAGTCTTCCTTTCTTTCCTAAACTCCGTGTCGAGTCAAATCATTCACATAAATGAGACGGAGGGAGTACTATTTATATATGGTTAAATTTTTTTATGTATATATAGTAGATGTCGAAACCCCTTCGGTCAGTTCATGGGTTTACCTCTTTAGATTTTGAACTCCCTTGTTAAAAATTCTAGTTCCGCCATTAATGTCAGACATAGATCCCAGGTTAGGATTGATTTGGGTCAGGGCGGTTCTCGAATTGGGCAACCCGGGGTGGGGTAGGGTGTGAGGTGGTAGGTTGAGGCACTAGGGATTAGGGGCATTTTGGTGAATTGGGGTGGGTGGGAGGTGAATGGTGAAGTGGGAAGAGAATTTTGAAAAATGTTTTTCTTATGTACATTTTAGTAGAAAATTCATTTTCCTAAATTGGATAATAATAACATTATTGAAAAAAAAAAATCACAACATTTAAATCAAATCAAACATAAGAAAATTCGTTATCGAGTAATTGATTATTCATCAATAATCTTGTTAGGGTAAGTGAAACACTCTAAGCCTAACTTAGAGTACCTATATACTTATATTTTGTCCAAGCACCAAATTAACAACTCCTCAATATTTTCATATTTTTTCACTATACAAATATTTCATTAATTAATTTATTGTATAGTTTGTTTTTGTGATTGATATTTGGTACCATACCCTTCTTTCATTATCACTTGTCAGCACAAGTTTGCTAAAGTCCCCTTCACGAGAATGACCATTTCCAACTCTCCTTGTTTTCTTCTACTCTTTCATCTGTTTGTCTCCTTCCTCCTCCTTGGAATGTGTGCTTTGATTCTCCTCTTTCCTATTTTCACACCACCCCTTTTTTCCCCATTGGTTAATTTTAGGCACAAAATATGAGAAACAATCATAAAAAGTTAAAAAATACTTTGGACATTTATGTGCAATAGTACAAGAATGTAAACATCACTCAAAATCAACAAACAAAATAGGTGAAAACCAATGGTAGGAGTAATTGACAAGATTACTCAAAGTCGCAGTGAAGTGATAAGTATCATCACATTCTTAATCGATAAAACTATTCAAAGTCGTGGCGAGGTAATAAATATCATTACATTCTTAATCATAAGTCTCTGATTTGAGTTATGAAAATGAAATTGTGCACGCCTTCATAAGGAATATTTCATCATTCAAAAGTGAATTTCTTATGTGCGAATCTAAATTAATCAGGTCTGAAATGAATATTGAATACCAGATGAAAATACAAAAACAAGAATGTTCAATTTTTCTATTGATATAATCATAGACAATAGATAAAGTGTAAGTAATAATGTAAATAAGGGGAAAAAAGACATGTCTTTATTAATATTTTTCTCCATAAAGATCCTTAAGTAATTGAAATGTACTTGGTTACTTTATACAAATGCCTAATACACCACAAAACAAATAGGAGTAAGTAGGAGTAACTTTTTTTTCCCTCTCTCATGAACTCAAAAGAAATATGATTGATCATATGATATAATTTTAAATGCTCCTTCAACTCAACAACTTTTTTTAAAAAGTAAACTTTTTGGTCTCCAAAAAAGTTTCAATTAAAATGTTGTTGCTCTAGCCATGGCCAAAAACTTGTTTGATCATCAATTCCACAAAACATGTTGGATAGGCTTTCTTCTTTGACACTACTATTATTAGTAGTAGTAGTAGTAGTATTTTGGTCCATTAATTTGAGATCTTGTCTTGATGATGATGAATTGATGTGAAAGAGTTGATGAGGTACCACAACCCCATTGTTATTATTATTATTATTATTATTATTAGACCTTATCATTGAAGGTGGAAAAAAAGGTCTACTAGAAATATTTGGATGATGATTGGATAATGGGCTGTCAATGGCTGGTGTTCTTGATATGTCTAGCTTTATTTCTGAGCTGTTTTCACTTCTATTGCTGCATGATCCTTCTGTTTCCTTGTTCAAATTGATTGATTCTGTTGGTTGCTCTCTATTCTTTAGTGACATTATCTGTCCACATTTGAAGAAAAAAATAAAATCGTTTAAGTTCTAAGCACCGACAATATAAGTTGTCAAAGATCACTTATAAAGTAGTAATTATTTATAACATGGTATTTTAATAATCTGTCGTTAAATAGGATCAGTGACATAAGTTATTCATCGCTAGTCCCTATTTATTTTTTTCAAGTGTAAATATAATGAGATAAAGATGGTATCTTCCTTATATAACAAAAAGGTTAAACTATGTGGTATATAATTTGAACTAGTACATTGAGCAAAATAATTACTATAATAGTACTAGTATAATAGATTAATATAACAAAAAGAAAAAAGGGTTGATAATGATGATGTATGTGATTGGAGGTACTACTATATAGTCCTACTAGCTAGAAATTAATGATCAAGATATGTCTCTTCTTTTTCAGAGCTTTCTTTGGTACACTTAAAATTCATCATGATGAGAAGAAGTCAAATCAATCTAAAGAAAAACATGTGAAGAATTATTTTTTTACTGAACATCATGCACCATAGAGTATATATCATGAAAAGGTTCAATATTTCACCAAAATAGTATATTCTTGTTAAATTTTGACAACCAATAAAATAAAAAACAACATATTATTATATGTTCAAGTTTCAAATATTTCTCCCTACACCTCCAAGAAAACAAGGTTTTCACATACATATAGTGCAACATTATGTTATTTAATTCCTACATAACAAGAAAAAGGAAACTTCAATTAAGTAATCTATATACATCATTATTAGATCATCTTTACCTGTTTCATGTTCGATATTCTTTATATGATCTGATAGCGTAAAAAAAAACTTTTTTTGTTACATACCTCTGCATGAAGCTTTTGGTTTTGAGTCTGTAGAGCATCATTTTCAGCTTTGATAGCATCAAATTGTCTCTTAAGAACTTCATAATCTTTCTCCAATTGCTTAGTCTTCCATCTTGCTCTTCTATTTTGAAACCAAATTGCAATTTGTCTTGGTTGCAACCCTAAAGCTCTTGCTAATTGCATTTTCCTTTCAGGTTCAAGTTTGTTTCCTAACTCAAAATTCTTTTCAAGAGTTTTTACTTGTTCCATATTGAGTCTTCTTTTCTTCTCACCAGCTTGTGATCCATCATCAGATAAATCATCTTCTCCATGATTTTCCTCACAAGCATTATTTCCATCCATCCCAGAAAATGACATAGATCTTTTTCCCAAAAATGAAGCAATACCTACCACACACACATTAAACAAAAAAATGTAAGACAAAAATATCTTGTTGAAGTTGAAAAAATAATGAGTATCTGAAATTGAAATTGTGTTTGAACATGAATTTCACTCGGGAAAAATAAAGAATTATAGAGTTTTGTGAGGCAGGGATAAGGTCTGTGTATACTCTACCTTCCGCAGATCTCACTTGTTATGTTATTGTTGTTATAAGTCAAAATAGTTTTTTAACTTCATATTCTCTATTTCAAGTTGAAGTAAACAAAATTGTGAAACAAACATTGATTTGTGAATAATATTTCAACATTTGCAAATAATAAGTATATATGTTCAAACACCTAACTAGAAGAAAAAGTTTATTAAAACAATTAATAAATTAATTAAAGAAAATTATTAAAAATAGAGAAAAGATAAGAAACTAAACCATGGAAGTCTTGAGGTGAGCATGAGGGAAGAATGGGATTGAGAGAAGTTGAAGGTTGATGTTCATCTTCATGATGAGGAGTTTGTAGCATGAAATTTGTTGGAAAGAAAGCCATTTCATAATTAGTGCAAGTCATAACCTATAACACTTTTTCCCACAACTCCAAGTATCTATGACTATGAATATTCATAATGCTTGAGAGAGGAGTAAAATAATTGAGATCAAATAATTCTCTTCAAGAAGTGAGGGAAAAAATGTTTATATAAGTATGAAATACTACTAAGAGTATATTTATCTCTTTTTAGTATAAAATAAATAAAAGAGAGAGAGAGAGAGATTTGAAAATATAAATAAGGTAGTGTTAATTTAGAAGGAGATGCACTCTATTATATTCTTGTGATGAAAGGATGGCTTATATACCTTATCAACTTCAAGAGAACCTTTTCTTTCCTATTTTTTCTTTTTTCTTTTTTTTTGGTTTATTGTTATGTATATGTATGGTAGAGATAGGGTGTTGGATGTTTCTTAATAGTAGTACTTTTTTTCACCATGATATTCAGTATCTGCATTGAGTCCGACTAAATTTACATTCGTTTTGAAAAATTTCATATTCAGAATTCGAACCTGAATGCTAATAGTACTTAACTCCCTGCCACCATTATTATTGATTTTATTTTGTTTCAAGTACTTACTTAAGTTAACTTTCAAGCACTACCAAGTTATCTTTTCTCATTAATCCCTTTTAGTTATTTATTTTAATTAATTAATATTTTGGCTTGTTAAGTGACAAAAGTGGGCAGTGTGTATCTTTCTGTAATGACAGTTGTCCTTGATGAATTTAAATCAGGAGGGCAACTGATTCTTTTGCTATAGGACAGAAAATGGGGTTCATATTTTATTGATTTTAGGGGCATAGTGGGTAGTTTAGAGAAAAATAATACTAATATTAATTCTCCATTATAATCTTTTAGTGTATGTTGCTAATATAAGGTAAAAGAAAAAAAAAGAGTTTTGATACATATTTTGGTCATGAGTTTAATAAATTGTCTTCTCCTTGCATAGATATATATCTAATATCTTTTACACTATCTAAGTTAAATAATTAGGTAACCATTATATAGAAACTTCAACTTAATTTTTTTTTTATATATATATATATATATGTTGAAAAACTTATTTATTATATAAATATTAAATTATTGGAACCCAATAGCAAAAAATATCGCTATCTAAATTTCAGACTCCAACTATATATTAACAATAGATAAATAACTCTTCAAATGATATAATACGGCGACTAAAAAAATAGCACGATAATAACCTGTTATGATTGATTAAATTGAAATATGTACATGACTTTATCAATGTATACGACTTAAATTCTTTAAAAAAAAATTTTAATTTTTAGGTGGGGTGGGGGTGAGGGGGGGGGGTTAAAGAGAGAGAAAGGGGAGGAATCTAGGATGGGTCCTAGAGAGGGGGGGCAGGGTTTGCCACCTAACCTACCAACACCTATCGTGCATTAGGACTATGGCCTTTCCCATCCATTATCCTTTTCTCTCACTCACCATCAAACCTATATAGCCTATGTATAAATTAGGCCTCTATATCCTTTTATTTTGAATTTGAGTGACATATGAAGAAAAAATAAAATTTATATAGGAGAAGGAAGATATATACTATTCCTCGATAAGAGGGAGTTGCTCGAATAGTAAATAATATTCCTCACTTTCAATTATAAGATTATGAGTTCGAATCATCGAGGAAGCTCAATAGTGAAAACCCTCGAGTGGGGTTAAAAAATATATATACATACTACTTCCTCTTCCTCATTTTTGTCGTACTTTTCTTTTTAATTTGTTATAAAAAATGTCTTTTCCCTTTTTTTGGCAATTCATTATTCTAATTTTCCACATAACACGTTATAGATCAGAAGATAAAAGGCCGTATTTTGGTAGATTCTATCAATTTTAAGTTTAGAATCACAAGAGTCAAAAAATTTACTTATTTCTTATATTTTATGTAGAGTTAAAATCAGATAAACAAATTAAAATATCGAGAATATATTACTACTACTATAGTAGAAGAGAACTCTTGGAAAAGGTGCACAAAACAAACAATAACCCCACCCTCTTTTTTAATTTATTTATTTCAAATATATATATAAACCCTACCATGCATAGTTTGTTCATTTTATTTTGTATTTGTGCCCCTCCAATCCAAGTGTCCATCTCTGTCCTCCAAAATTTGAAATGACTTTATCTTGAAACATGTCGTTATTCCCCGCTTTCCTCTCTCCTTCCTCTCTTCAGAGATGATCAAGGACAATTTCGGGTTAAAATTATAACGACAAAAATAAAAATAAAAAATAATATATATATATATGGATCCCCCAAACTTCTAAAGGAGGGCAAAGTTAGATTTTTTCATAAAGTAAAAAGTAAAATTAAATTTTTTTAATAACTATTTGATATTCGATAATTATAGACATAATCAGTGGCGTAGCCAGAAATTTCACGAAGGGTGTCTAGGAATTGTAAACGAATACATTTTTTCTTTTGGATGAATGAGTGTACTAGAAAAATTTTAAAAATTAAACTATGTAATATACATGAAAAAATTGAAAAAAAAGTATGTAATATACATGAAAATAAAATTTTAAAAAAAGGAAAAAGATGAAAGGTGCACTAGAAATTTTAAAAAGGGAAAACATTTGAAAAAAGAGAGGCTTAAAGCTGCTATTAGAGAGATTTGAACTCACAAACGCTTAAAGACTTGGCTCTTTCAAGACACCTTAAACCACTAGGCTACAACATCTTGTTGTGTTAAGGGTGTCCAAAATATGTTATTTAACCATTTTGTATATTATTTTTACTTGTATATACGGTATAATTTTCCGACGAACCTAAAGAGTATGTAGCTACGCCCCTGGACATAATCATAACTAATTCGAATCTACGCTACGCATAGTGTCCATTAGAGGGGGAGAGCGCTTTCAATCAAGAATTTGTCTATTTTCAAGTCTCGAAAGATGAATTTTTCGAATGAAGAAATCTCATTCATTCCACTATTGCTGATTTTGTTCCCTTTCTATTTTGTCCACCAATAGTCCACTAAAAAAAAAATACATAAATAAACGATCCTAATGTTTGGTTAAAAATCCAGTCAACTTTTTCTGCGAAATTTCTTTTCAACCAAATGCCAAGAAAGAATAACTTCTTCAATATAGTTTTTCCATTTTTGCAAAAAAATTTGACTGAAAAAAATAACATTTTTTTGCAAAAACTAAAAACTACTTTTAAACAAATTTTTTTTTTGAATTTTTGAACAATACTCCATGAATTCTAAATGCAATTCTTGGTGAGATTTTGCACATTTTCATAGACATATATACACATAAGTTATTATAAGTATAATAGTGACATGTGAACTAAACTTATCTATTATTTGAATTTTGAACCAATACCTAATAAACTCAAGAACCCTAAAGATTCACATAAAATAACATTAGTTGGTACAAAATTGACCCCATATCCAATACTCATTAGTATTGGAATTTTCAACATGTACATTGTTGATTGAACATATATAGAACATTCATGATAGATTAGAAATTCTGATTACATAGGTCATGTGGTATGATATTACATGGAAAAATTGTCATAACCAAATATAGAAAGATTAGGACAAAAGATTCTTCTTGTAAGATTCAAGAACAAGCTAGGGTTACAAAATAGTGTAAGCACAAGTAAATTATTGAGACCTTACAATACTTAAAGTGGTTAATTGATGTGTACATTTGTCATTGATGAAAAATTAGAGAGGAGGTTGTAAGTCTCTATCAACACCACCACAATTTTTTTTAATTTTTTTTGTTTGCCTAATATATTGCTTTCACATCACAACCTATTTTTCTTGTTTGAATATAAAATTCATTTGTATTGTTTGTAAAAAATTTCAGTACTTTTCACATTTCTATTCTTTCTCTACCTTAAATTACCATTTTCCTAGAATTGCCATTGTTTAATTTGGAATATGTTTTTGTTGGGGGCATAATAAAGTAAATAAAAATTTATTCTTTCTAACAAATTTTAGATGAGAATAGTCGTCTCATACTTCAATATGATATCAGAGCAGGTCATGATATTTGAATTTCACCCTCGCTCATTATCAAAAAAAAATCAATGTGCTTGAATGACAAAAAAATATCAAATTTGTATGTGAGAGGAGGCATGTTTGAGGCATAATTAGTAAATAAATTGTATTATGTCCTTTCTCACTTAAGCTTTTAGATAAAATTGTCGTACACTTCTTAGGAAAGGGTAGTGGGCTCACGAATAGGGACGGAACCAAGTATGTGCAAGGGGTTCACCGAAACCTCTTCGGCGAAAATAACATTATATATTCAAGATTAAAATTATTTTTTATGTATATATACAGTCAATGTTGAATTCTCTCACTTCTTTGTGTGTGTACTTCTTTATATTTGAACCACTTAACGAAAATTCTGATCCTACTGCTTATAAATAGGTGAATGGAAAGAAAAGGTCGAATTTGAAACCTATATACACATATCGCAACATGAAGTTAAAATTAAGTGATGTATTACCAAATAAAAAAAATGATTGATTCAATGAGATAGGTATAAATTTATAATTTGTACTTTTGTAGTCACTAACATTCAACTCAATCTCTATTTATTTTTTAAAAAAACATTATTAATTTTTCATTAATTGTAAGGTATTTAATTAGATAGTACTCTAATTAATAACCTATAAGATATATAACTAGACATGGAACATTAGGACCCATAGAAAATTGAATAATATTCGAATACAGCAAAGAGTGTCCCTTCCTTCTGTGCCAAAATTGGCCACAAACACATGCTGCCACAAATTAGTTGTTGATTTAACGATTCATCCATTTCTATCACTCTATCAAATTGATTGAATTCAACTTATATCTCTAAGCCTTCGAGATACGAATTCGATCAAACTCACTTTGTAATTTAAAAGGAGAAATATCTCGAACCTTATAATAAGTTTCAAAATCTGACTCCGCTTCTGAATAAGATTATTATCAATAAATAGTATAGTAGTATATATTTATAATTATTATTCTTGTGGTACTTTTCTCTCATACCTTCTCATACCCTATAAAGTAAGGGAGACTGACACTATGCTTTATAGAAAGCAAAATAGTGATAAGGAGTTGCGAAAAAGTCCCCGAAAAAAGGAAGCAATTTTTCTCGGAAGAGCCAATTTTTAAATTATTTTTTTTACCATTTACAAACAAGATAACTCCATTTTATTTTTTCAAAAAAATAGAAATTAATGGACCATAGATGTGACTCATTCTTTTATATTTTTTTCGTACCCTTCTTTTTTTTTGATAAATATGGAAGTGTCGTGGGGAGCTACATGCATGGGATTCCTTTTGCTTTTGTGGTATTTTTTTTCTTCTAAAAAGTTTTATTTATATATATATATATATATTAATGCATTCAAACGTATGTTTATGATGAGGGTATCATTGGCTGCCCTAGTTTATTCATGAATATTGTGGGACTTGGAGTATCAAGAACTATTAGTCCTTAACTTTATTTCAAATTCAAATGTGTCTAGATAATTTTCAATTCTTAAAACAATTAGTGAAAATATGCGATATCATATGAACTTTAAAAGAGAAGTTAAATAAACTCTATGAATAATAGAGTGTATGTTGATCTTACTCTTATCTGACATGATATCAAAATAGAGCATCCATCACTAAATTTACTTTCACCATCCCGATATATATATTGTACAACTATATCTGAAATAAATGATGGAGATTGAGAAATATTTTGAGGGTATTGGGACCCCTTTTCATGTACAAATTTTATTAATTATTTCAAAATAAATAAAATAAAGAATATTATATATATTTTTATTTTATTATATATATATAAGGCAAAGACAAGAGAAGGAAACATCACAGCATCACATGACTTTATTAGTTGGAAGTTTCAATAATCCCATTGGAAATAGGGTGGATCCATGTTCTTAGTTTCTGCTATCCTCATATACTTGAAATTTTTTAAAAAATTTAAAATAATTTTTAATAATTTATATATGATATAATTAAATATTCACTAAATTAAATTAAATTATTTTATTTTATTTTTAAAAAAAAGTAAATGAATTTTTTGCCTCCACATGCCCCTCATATATAAGAGTTCTGATGTGTTCAGCTTAAAAAACTGATCCCATGTGCTTTCTCTTCTATGCTTCACACTCTTCTTTGAAAGCGATTTGTCAACTAATTGCTTTTTCTCGATTTTGATTTTTTATTCGATATTCGATATTTAATTATAGTTTTTTTGATAAATTATTTATATATTAATCAAATTTCTTAACACGAATATAAAAGTTCAATCAAAACTAGTGACCAAGGACTTATCGGTTGCTTAAGTGGAAAGCATCCATATAAACCGAATTAAGGGTGGTTAGCATGAATATTTTTTTCGAAAAATTATACCGTGGGATGAAAATAATTATATATATATATATATATATATATATATATATATAGGTTAAAGACTATTTAGAGATATATATTTTAGTGAAATTTCTGCCTTCGTCACTGCTCTCAACCTTCAATTTTAAGATTGTGACTTTGAGTTATTAAGGAGCTAAAAGGTGAGAACTCATGGAAAGGTTGAAAACAAAATTAAAGTTACTAAATTTTGCCTAATTTGTAATTAAAACTCTATCTCCGCGGCTCCGCCTCTATAAATAAATGAGCGACTAATCTAAATTCGTTTCGGCCACTAAGAAATTCCATTATAGGACGCAAACCGCTTCCTACAAAACGTAATCTTACTCTAAAAATTCGAGTACAAAAAATTTATTTAAAATTGAAAAAGTAATTATTACTTCACTATAAATATGTAGTGGTACTTGTTCTATTCTTTTTTTATTATTATTAAAAATGTGTAATGGTGGATTCGATTTATTTTTTTAATATACTGTAACGTTTTGATCGAGTTGGGCCACTTGAATTTGCCTATTGGGATTAAATATGTAAATGCATCTTCTAACTTCCTTATTATTATTTTTTTTCCATTTTGGTAGATGCAGTTTTCATTATCTTAATTAATTTAATTTTAATACATAGCTACGAATTGTAAATATTGAAACTGTAGCTAAGGAGCGGCCTAAAGTTAGCTATTTCTGAAAATTGTCAGTTGTATATAACTTATAACTAGTAAGGTCATGAAAACTATATAGTCTATATATATAGGGACTACACACACACAAAAAAAAAAAAGGGAAAGATATATTCATAGTAATTATGTTGCTTAATTGAAAGACAGTTCCCCCCCAAGAAATTGCATGGTAAAAGTTCAACAACACTATCATCACGAAGTTGCCAATTCAACCACTCACATAATTTCCAATCTTTTAGAACTATTATGTAACGGTATGGTTTAACTGTTAAGATATTGTCTGTTTTGGATCTAGATCATCGATATAAATTTATTCCTCGAGGTAATTTAATTAAACCCGTTTGAAGAATTGATTATGAACTCATTCTTATATATAAGGTCATTAACTTTTTTTTCTTTCATTGTGATGTGAGACACTCCTTTAGAGATTTGTTGTCTGTTATGAGCGTCACATATTTTTTGTGTGCAAAATCTTAAAGTCTATATGGACTTATCGATTATTGAATTGTGGGTGCATGATGTTCTATATAATCAGTAACACTAACCTGCCGTTCGAAAACAATCATTTTTCTTTAATGTTGTTGAATTATGTCCTTCTTTATACAATTGTAAATATTATATATAGTAGAGTATATTTTCATTTTTTTTAAAATGTGTAACAACTTAAATTATTTTATAGTAACTCTTGACCGTGAAGAGAAAAGGTGTATTGAGTGGAATTTGAAGGAAGGAAAGAGGTGCATATATTTGTATGGAGTATAAGTATATAATATATAAACGTGTTATTTAATTTGGCCTCAACTGATAATTATGTTTTTCAATATTTTAGGTGTGCATAATATAGATACACGTGTTCTACGTGATATAATACGCATATGACGTTACATAAGATACGTGTGTCTAATTGTTCTACTTTACACAATTTTAAGTGTGTACTTATGCATATCCAAAATTGAAGAACATAAATATCAACTGAGACCAACTTAAAAGGCATATATTTATGTATTATACCTTGAATATAAGATAAATAACTTCAGACCATCATATTTGAAGTTATATCACAACTAGAAACAAAATAAGGGTGAATCAATGGAAATTTGTGTTATAAAACATACTTATTTCACTCATTTTCCATCGAACTAGTACACTCATAAAAATGCATGATGGAAAACATATTCTTATTAAAATATTGAGAAATTTCCTAATTTTTTTCGTGTGAAAATACTACTGTTCTTTTTCTCACTGATTCTATCAAAAAAATAATTTTAAATAGCCAATGAATATTTTTTAGTGATAAATTTAAATGGAAAGATAGTGATTCTTTTTTAGTAATGTATGTTGCGAACTTAAACAAGTTTAATAAACCATTATTCTTTCTACTGTTTTTATTTTGGAAAAAAAAATCTCTTGAACTTCTGATGGAAATTAAAGAACAATTTCACTTGTCATTTATTTCAATAATTTTTTTTTATTGAAAATCAAATAGAAACATAAAAAGTACAAAAACTGAACGTTGAACTTTAAATATTTTTCATTAGAACAACCTCACTTGCTTATAATTCGCTTTAAGATACTAATAATACCGTTTATTATTTTGTTAATGAATACCATTAAAAATGCTTAAGATTGATAGTCAGTGTATAGTTAAGTTAGATTCAATTTTTTGAGTGTATCATAATATATAGTCAGTGTATAACTCATGTATAGGTAAGCTATATTGTATACTTTCGGCAAGCTATATTGTATACTCAATATATACTTTCTATGATATATAAAGGTGGATCTAATATCTGAAGTTAATACACGATCTAAGCAAAAGCTACTAGATTCCCGTGAATCTCATGTACATTGTACTCTAGATCCGTCACTGTTGATATAGTGACATATAAGTTCAGGAAGCAAATGTTTATGTGAGAATTAATGAAACAATTCAAATTAACATTCAAAGTGTTAAATGTTAAGCCAACAAACTTCATTATACATTGATCTTTTGTTATAAAAATTACGAGTTACTTTTATCCAGTTAGCTAAAATATGGCAACGAAATTGACCAACAGGATGTGTCAAATTAGGCCTTGGGTCTAACTCACACCCCAAAAGCTAGCTCATAGAGACGAGGATTGTCCAGGCCGTACAAGGAGCTCAGGATTCCATTCAGGGGAAGAGAAGGCAGCCAACACAAGTATAACATCCGCTGCAAAACAAAAATGAATGAGAGTGGAAATGTACTAAACTCGCGTTTATTTCTTGGTCATTCAACTAATAGTTATTATATCAGAAAGTCACTTTCTTTGTTGAATGAGAAAGACGACTTTCTGAAGTAATAACTATTAGTTGAATGATCATTTGACAGATGACAGATGAACATGGCAAGGATTAACATATATACCAGATAAGAGTCAAGGAGATGATATTCTATCCCAATCAGGAGGTTGTATAGTAACTGTGAACTCATCATTTGCCATATCTTCACGTTGTGTTGTTTGAATTTCCTCTGCTGAATTAGCAACAGACCAGCTGCACCAATTTACTTCAATGCTTTTTAGAGAAACAACGTCCTCAAAATGAGAAGGGATTTTCTCAAGCCTCTTACAGTTTGTTAAAACCAAACGTTCAAGACTAGGGAACGAATCCTCAGAAATCGACCATTGAGCAAAGTTGAGGCTGTCCAATTTTAAGTATTTGAGTTCAGGGAACTCTGTATCATTCACATTCCACTGAACTCCTTCAAATGCTTGGTTTAGTAACTTTAGAACCTCCAAGTATAACCAATGTTGATTGATTCCAAATCCAATACCTTAGCAAGTTTGAAGCTGTCAAGGATGAAGGAGATATCACGCGCCATTGTAGTATACTGATCATCACTGGTGGCATTGGCAACTTTTTAATTCTAAACTTTCCACATGACATGCTCAAAACTACAAGATTAAATGACATTTTGGTACATTCTACGGATCTTTAGTTTAAGACCACAAGATTCAAAAGTCTTTTTTATTTTTCTGAAACTTCATATCAAGTCAAAACCAAACAAACAAATTGAAACGGAGTGAGTAGTATATATAGTTCTTTTGTACCTATAGATCCAGAGCAGAAAATTCTCCTGTTTGGCCTTCTCCAAGCAGAATTTGTGCAATAGATCATGAACACGACACGTTTTCAACTTGCATGCCATTGAACCTCTTCTCCATGTCCATGACTAGATTTCTACTAATAAGTTTTTTCAAGAAATCTTGTGCAACATCTTCTAGTCCTTTTTCCTTATTTTCAAGTACGAAACCTTGTGCCAACCATAACCTTGTCAATTTCGAGACGTGAATGCTTTTGCCCCTCAAAAATCCTCCAAAATACAAAAGGCAAGGCTTCAGATGATGTGGTAAATTCATGTAACTGAATCCAATTCATCTACTTCTTTCCACAAATCTGCTTTGTTATTTTTCTCTTTCAGAACACCAGCTACTAGCACAATGAAGAGAGGCAATCCGCCACAACTTTTTGCTATCCGAAAGCCCACATCTCCAAGTTCAGGTGGGCAGCTGTCCCCATGGAAAACCTTTTTCTGTAATAACTTCCAACTCTCATTATCTCGATCATGGGGATTACTTTCACATTTAGCATATTATATTGCGCCACCTCAGAGAGCCGGGTAGTTAGAATTATTCTACTACCATTTTTAATACCTTGAAAGCACATATGTAAATAGTCCCATGCCTTTGTGTCCCATACATCATCAATGAGGATTAAGAATCTCTTCGTCAACAAAACTTGACGCAGCTCTTTAGCTAATTGATCATCTGCTTTCTTCGTGTGATCAGAAGGCTCAACATCATTCAAAAGAGTAAGTAACAATTCTCCTCTCCATGAATATGCTTGACACTTACCGTGAATATCAAAGTAACAGGAAACTATCTGATCATTGTAAATCTGCTCGGCTAGAGTAGTCTTGCCCAAACCAGGCATGCCTACTATTGAGATAACGTCCACCAAGTAGCTTAGCTTCTTTTTCATTTTCTCCATCACATCCTGGAAAAGCACCATTTCTTCATTTTCTGTCTGAGTATTAGCTAATAAAGATGGCTCAATAAGATGAGTGTAAGTCTTTGCAACTTCATACGCCGTCATTTCAATCTGCTTTCTTCTAAATGTTTCACTAACAAGCTAAATATTCTCGACAACTTCAGAAATCCAATGATCCTTGTACCAGAAACCGACAAGCAAGAGTCGATAACATACTCGGCTTTGTGCCTTTTCAGTAACACTTATTACAAGACCATAAACAGGATTATCTCAGACACAGAAGAAAATGATATACTTTGAAGTTTGAACTATTAACGATCTCTTGAACACGTTCTGCGAGGTCCTTGAGTTCTTCATGCATATCGCGGTGCTGTACAATATCTTCAACGAAAGATCCCAAAGACACTCTATACATCTGTCTCAATTCAGGCCTAACAGGATTTAATGTTTCCAGCAGTTTAGAAAACTCAGAATATGCAGCAAACATGAGGAATCTCAGAGATATCAGCTTCTTTTCAAGAACTTCGCCTTTTGTGATGTGAGGGACAATAAAATCCTTCATACAGTTCCATAGAACAAGAACACGCTCAAGCAAAGAATCTACGTACAAATGTCATCATCTCGGCAGTGATTCCGATAGTTGATCTTAATGGCCTTGAATCTTTTATTCGCCTAGCAATGAACGCCGGCAGGGGCGTATCTAGAGGGGGTGCCGTGGGTTCACATGAACCCATGCTCCCCTCTCTAGATCATATATAGTAGTGTTATATGTTAAAAAATATTTAAATATAGATATGTGAATTCACGTTCAAAGTATCATTTAATAATATGATGATGATAGGATAGGGTGCACCTCTCTGAGTGAGAATAGAAATTTAAATCTTATATCTATCTTCTATTTTTGAGTAGCACCTCTCCAAGTGGTTATCGATTATACTTTTGGCGTTTCAACTAATTTTTCTTTTGTTTTTGTCTTAAATCTTTCAAAATTTTCAAGTGTGTTACATTGAAAATTCTTTAAAAAATTTAGCACTATAAATTTTTTTATTTAATCAAATCAAAATGTGTATATTAAAATTTAAAACTAGTAGTATTATATATTTTAGAATTTAGACCTATAATTTTTAAAATTTAATGGTTCATATTAAGAACCTAAAAGTCAAACTGATCAAATTTATATTTAAGAAGCATTTTTTCATAATCGTGCACCCATCTTACCGAAATCCTGGATACGCCTCTGATTATTTACGCCGGGTTTAGTTTTTTCAGTACCTTTGAAGTCATTCTGATTGAGACCTTTGTCCGGCCTTCTTCATCCATATGGCACCATATCTCATAAAAGTCATTCTTTTTTTTTCTTCAAGTTGAATATTCTTTTTTTTTTTTACCACTAGATAGTGTCTGGCGGTCTTTTATTAAATATAAAAAATATCAATAAGGACAAGTACAAGCAAGGAGGGCTAGACCTTACCTTACTAATCCTAATGAAGTACCTAACAAGCATGAAGAAAATAAGAGCAAGAGAGAACTACGTATTTTCTGATCATCACAGAGTTTGTAATACACTCTATGATGATATTACAAATGAGGATGCTTAAATAATGTAAAAATATGTCAATCAAGAAGAAGGTTGAGTTACTAGCCTCAAACTTTCTATTACTAAAGCATGAATTAAAAAAGATTGATTGCCCATCAAAAGTAACTTGAAATATTTTTCTCTTGTCTTCTTCTTCAAACCTATCCAACAACACTTGAAGATTCATACCTTCTTTATGGTTTTATTGGATCTAGTTGAACCTATTGATACTATCAAATGGTTTTGTTTTGCCTGTCGCATCGGTAGGTGCCTTGGAACAAACTCCTCAGTCATTTTACCGTCCCAACTATGTTGCCTTCCATATGTCTTCTTTTTGCTTTTGTTGCTTCCACTTCTTTGTTGCCTAGGTGATATATCCCCTTCCCTAGCCACTCTATCAAAGCAAATGTCCAACATATTGTCTTTCTCATCTTCATCAAGAGAATCCTCACCCAAATCCACTCCATCTTCATCAAGAGAATCCTCACCCAAATCAATTGTATTTGACACTAAGGCACTTGACTCATTCTTCCTTGCAA
>JAJOOI010012152.1:0-10520 GCA_029582585.1 Solanum bukasovii
CTTTCTAAAATTTTGAAATCTAACTCCAAGTTGAACTTGAAAATCTAAAATATATATATATATATATATATATATATATAAAGGAGAAAATGAAAAATTTGATGTTGCATAGTTCTTTGATCAGGATTATATATATCTATATTACCTTAAAAACATGAACTTCTAACTTGAATGTTAAATTACTATAAAATCTCTAACTTATGTTATGACTTTTTCGATGAATTGTGACTTTTCCGATAAGTTGTGACCTTTTTCAAAGGGTTGTGATTTTTCGATGAGTTGTGACTTTTCCAAAGAGTTGTGACTTTTTCAATAAGTTGTGACTTTTCCAAAGGATTGTGACTTCTAGGAAAGGTCACTTTGTTGATGAGTTGTGACATTTCAGATAAGTTGTGACTTTTTTCAAAGGGTTGTGATTTTTCGGTGAGTTGTGACTTTTTCAAAGAGTTGTGACTTTTCCAAAGGGTTGTGACTTCTCGGAAAGGTCATGACTTTTTTAGATAAGACACAAAAAATACTTGTTCATACTACTCTTTGTTGACTATAAATAGAGAGACTTCCTCTCATTTTTCAACCACAATTTTTTTTAATCTCCTACTCTTCTTCTTGCATTTTAAAAAATTTCTTAATTGTCATTGAGTGAGTTCGAAGTTTAGCGGAATATGAGGTAACACTATTTTGATGAAGTAAATCGTTCTATCCTAAGAAGGTAAATTCCATAACCTCGAATACTTGAGGAAAATAATTTTGATGATATGATAATTATTTTTTGCATAATATATACATTAATAAGTAATGTTTCAATATATGAAGTTAACATGATGTAGTCTAAATTCATTTGTTTTTGTTAACAATTTCTCTTGTGATGTAAATATATGTTTCTCAACATCGTTTTTCAAAATTATTAAACTTCTCAGGAGTGAAAATATGTGAATATATATGAGAAAAGGGTTCAAAACACACCTCAACTATGACCAAAATTGTTGTTACACACTCTAACTTTGCGGGGGTCCTATGACCCCCTAAACTATGTTTAAATGTATTATTGAAGGTATTATCAGCTTAAGTGAACAAGCAAGTGACTACACATGACGTGAGCGCGTCAGGTTAAAATGTAACCATCTCTATTTTCCACATGGCAGCCTACATCATTTTTCTTTTTATATTTTGATAAGAAAGATGTTCAAATGTCAATTTTTAATAAGTTAAACTTAATTATTATTATTATTATTATTATTTAAAAGTCAATATATTTTATTTTTTGCTTTCTTCTTCATTGAGAATCCAGCCATGGGAGGAGTTGTCCTAACAACATCAAAGGATCAATCGCAAGAATTACCAGTGGTACAATCACCACAATGATACCACATGCTTCCCTCAGCCCAACAACTACTATTACCACCGAAATTACAAGCTACGCCACCACATAATTTTGTTGGTGAAAATGCAAATCATCATTATTCAATAGAAAATTCCTCCATCACTATCACGATGACAAAAAAGACCACAAATTTTCAGATCTGTAAGTAAGATTATAAAAGTTCATTGCCGAAATTTTTTTTTATTACTAGCTTAAAGGAAGACCCAATTTTTCTTCGAGGAACTATCAACTTTTGAAGATTTTGAACAAAAACTACAATAATGGTAAAGATAAGATTTTCTAAGAAAAATATTGTGAAGGAACTCAAGAAAAAAAGAAACCTCATTTGAATTGGTAAGAATAGAAAAAGAACAAGAAAAAAGTTCTTGAGAAGAAGACAAGTACGGCTATTTCCAAAATTCAAGAAAAGTAAAAATATTGAATAGAAAAAAGATAAAAGAAGAAAGATTAAAATAAAAAAATAATTCTAAAATATGAAATATATACGTGGCGACGCGTGTATATCACTCCTTCAACGCATATGTGATTATGACATATTAAAGAGGTATATAATCTCTTTTAAATTAGTTTAGATGTGTCATAGACCCCTACAAAGTTAGAGTGTGTAACAACAATTTTGGTCATAGTTAAAGTGTGTTTTGAACCCTTTTTTCTTTAAAAATTTATCAATTACAAAATAAACTTTATATTCAGTAATATGGAATAAACATTTTCATTTTGTCCCTACACTAGATTAAAATTTAATAACTATAAGAAAAAATAGTAACATTAATTAAAAGTCATATTTATTTATGTAGGTGTAAAATTTATTAGAAATACATCTATTGAGCATTAATCATTTAGTTATAACATTATAAATTCTCTTAGTTATTACTAATTATTGCAAACGTTATTCACACTCTTTAACATTCTTTAGTTATAATATTATGATTTTTCATAGTTATTACATTAATTATTTTTATCTTTCATCTTTTCTTGTATTAATTTTTTACCAATAATTTTTCATATTATTACACCGCCCCTATATATGTGATAACACGATGTTGTTATTTTTCCTGAGATGAATCATGCTTGATTGAATAAATTGAAAATTGTTTACAAGAACATGAATTACATATTTGTTGGGTATAAGATAAACATGCGATTATATATATGATTTCACAGATAGAATATATTCTTTAATTTATTTCCAAGTGCCCAATTTATACGCAACCTCATGTAAATGCTTGTGCACAATATAATATCAATGAAAAAGGATGATGATGCATCTCAATCAAATATCAATATGATATGTAATCACCTCAGCT
This sequence comes from Solanum bukasovii, assembly GCA_029582585.1. Taxonomy (NCBI): domain Eukaryota; kingdom Viridiplantae; phylum Streptophyta; class Magnoliopsida; order Solanales; family Solanaceae; genus Solanum; species Solanum bukasovii. The sequence goes on from JAJOOI010012152.1 coordinate 2,689, forward strand.
ATCACAAGTATACGGGTTTAATAAAGAACACAATCACACATAATAAATCAAGTCAATAATATATCAGCTAATGCACATATGCTTTGGCATTCTTGTATTTCGATCCGCATTCTATAGTAATAAACTTTCCCTTTATAACACAAGTACTCATACCAACGCCCATCACACCATTGGTACGAGACCCCCATCTTTCGCCCTTACCCATGGTTTATTCCATTTTTAATCTTTAATTAGAAAAACGTCCTTCAATTAAGTCTAGAAAGTTTTAACATACCTTGAATGCCGAACACGTGCCACGAATCCTTAAGATTTTTCCTTCCCTTTTCGCCAAAGTTTCAGAACGTTCCCAATCTACCAATTATGCAATATTCGTAAGTAAGCGAGTTCATAGACACTCATATTACTACACTTCTAACCTAAACCAAAAACTCATCAAAATGCTATAATCAAGCTCCTAATTGTGGTGCCAACTAATATGTCCTGTCTTATATTTCCTAAAAATCAAGCCTAGGATTAAGTCTCACCCCTCTAAATATCATAAATCTACGGAATACAATACAACCAAAACTTAATATTCTATATCCATAGATTAAACTTCAACTATAAAGTAATAATTATTAGAGAATTCCAAAATTAAAAACAAATCATCCGCACCCTGTAATCTTTGTTTTGCCAAGAATTAATTTCCTATAGCTAACAATTGTTTACCCCCACACCAGCAACCATCATGTGTAGAGTAACACCAAACTCCAAAAATTATTTTATTACCTAATTTTTTCCAACCGAAAACTTATACCATTGGTCAATAGTCATTAATAGTTAGTTATTAACCTACCAGTGATTCCTTGGCAACAATTTCTACCACATATGCCTACCCCATAAACCAAATATAATATCTAATCATTCAATACATACATAAATGACAATATTAAGTTGTAGCTATTTTTTTTTCTTTACCTCGAGACTTCCGTTCTTGTTCTAGTAATGCGGTAGTTCTCTTCGTCGTGTGCAGAAAGAAGTTAAGGTGGATTGTGGTAGGACAAAGAATTATAAATCCTCAATTAATCTTAATTCATCTCTTTATATGGGTCAAATTACTTGGATATTAAAATAAATTATGGACTTAGCCCATTAACTACCAACTAATTTATTTTATTTAATAAATACCCGCTAATTAAATAATCGTAGTTATCGAATAGTTCAAAATTTCCATTTAAAATTCTTACGGGAAGAGTCAAAATAGTCCTAGTTCTCAAAACGGCCTAGCGGGTCGTTACATCACCTACCACTTAAACAAATGTTCGTCCTCGAACGGAAAAGGAATAGAACGTACCTGAATGCTAAAAAAGCTAAGGATATTTACTCCTCATGTCTGACTCGGTCTCCTATGTAGCCTCCTCAACCACGATGCTTCCATTGAACCTTTACTTAAGAAATCTCTTTCGACCTCAACTTTCGAATTTGCCTATCCAAAATGGTTACCGGCTCCTCCTCAAAAATCAAATTCTGATCAAGTAACACATAATCCCATTGAATCACACAAGAACCACCCTGATGATACTTTTTCAACATCGAAATATGAAAGACGGGGTGAACACTCGACAAACCAAGTGGCAAATACAACTCCTACGCCACCTCACCAATACGCTCAACAATCTCGAAAGGACCAATATACCTTGGGATCAACTTGCCCTTCTTTCCAAATCTCATCACACCATTCATGGGCGAAACCTTCAATAGAACCCGCTCTCCAACCATGAACTCCAAATCACAGAACTTTCGATCTGCATAACTTTTTTGCCTACTCTGAGACATAAGACGTCTATCTTGGATCAACTTGACATTGTCCAAGGACTCCCTCAGCAAATCTGTACCCCACGGTCTAACCTCAAAAGCATCAAACCAACCAATTCGAGATCGACATCTCCTACCATACAAAACCTCAAATGGTGCCATCTCAATGATCGAATGGTAACTATTATTGTAAGCAAACTCCGCTAAAGGCAAAAACTGATCCCAATGACCACCAAAGTCTATCACACACACCTGCAACATGTCCTTAAGAACTGGAATAGTCTGTTCAGACTGACCATCTGTCTGAGGGTGAAAAACTTTATTAAGATCCACCCGAGTGCCCAACTCTTTCTGCATAGATCGTCAGAAATGAGATGTAAATTGTGTGCCATGATCTGAAATAGTAGAAATGAGAACCCCATGCAAACAAACTATCTCTCGAATATAGATCTTGGCTAACTTCTCTAAATTATAGGTAGTCTAAATTGGTACGAAATGTGCAGACTTTGTCAATCGATCCACAATGACCCATATAGCGTCAAATTTACCCAAGGTACGTGGCAACCCCACCACAAAGTCCATAGTAATATGCTCCCACTTCCACTTAGGTATGGGCATCATTTGAGTTAGACCTCCAGGCTTTTGGTGTTCATACTTTACTTGCTGACAATTCAAACACCGAGATACAAAATCTACTATGTCCCTCTTCATATGACACCACCAATAGTGCTGCTTCAAGTCACGATACATATTAGTAACCCCCGGATGAATGGAGTACCTCGAACTATGTGCCTCCTCTATGATCAGTCTAGTCAAATCACCTGCCCATGGAATACAAATACAACCTTTTATCCTCAAAACTCCCTCACTATCAAGAATTGCATCCTTGGCTTCTCCTTTTGACACCTTCTCTCGAATCTTACATAAATCACCATCATCAAATTGTTGTGTCGGAATTTTCTCCAACAAAGATGACCTGGCCTCCACATAAGCCAAAACCATACCAGATTCTGAAATATTAAGCCTCACAAAGCTATTGGCCAAGGACTGGACATCCCTAGCAAAAGGACTCTCGCTAACCTATAACAAGGCTAGACTACCCATACTTACCACCTTTCGACTCAAGGCATCTGCTACCACATTTGCCTTGCCTGGATGATAAAGAATAGTCATGTCGTAGTCTTGAAGCAACTCCAACCATCTCTGCTGCCTAAAATTGAGATCCCTCTGATTGAATACATACTGGAGACTACGATGATCCGTGAACACCTCACAATGTACCCCATAAAGGTAATGCCTCCAAATCTTTAATGTAAACACTACAATTGCCAACTCCAAGTCATGAGTAGGGTAGTTCTTCTTGTTAATCTTCGACTGCCTTGAAGCGTGAGCTATCACCTTCCTCTTCTTCATTAATACACAACCAAGACCAATCTGAGAAGCATCACAATATACAATAAAACCCTCTCCCTCTACAGGTAGAGTTAAAATCGGAGCAGTAGTCAATAAAGTCTTGAGATTTTGGAAACTCACCTCACACTCGTCAGACCACTGAAAAGTCACTTCTTTCTGGGTCAATCTAGTTAATAGGGATGCAATGGATGAGAACCCCTCTACAAATCATCGATAATAACCTGCAAGGCCTAAGAAACTCCGAATCTCCGTAACTGAAGCAGGTCTAACCCAATCTCGAACTGCCTCAATCTTCTTAGGATCCACCATAATACCTTCCTTGGACACTACATATCCCAAGAATGCTACCAAACTAAGCCAAAACTCACACTTTGAAAACTTTACATAGAGCTTCTTCTCCTTCAGAATCCCAAGCACAATCCTCAAATGATGCTCATGTTTCTCCTTACTACGAGAGTATATCAATATATCTTCTATGAAGACAATAACAAAGGAATCCAAGTACGGTCTGAACACTTTATTCATCAAGTCTATAAAAGCTGCTGGGGCATTAGTCAACCGAAAAGACATCACCAAAAACTCATTGTGGCCATATCGTGTCCGAAAAGTTGTCTTAGGGATATCCTCCACCCTAACCTTCAGCTGATGATAACCGGATCTCAAGTCAATATTAGAGAAAACTGAAGCACTCTGCAGCTGATCAAATAAATCATCAATACGAGGTATCGAGTACTTATTTATGATGGTAACCTTGTTCAACTGTTGATAGTCGATACACATACACATGGAACCATATTTGTTTTTCACAAATAACACTGGAGCACCCCAATGAGATACACTCGGTCTTATAAAACCCTTGCTCAACAAATCCTGCAACTGTTCCTTCAACTCTTTCAATTTGGTCGGTGCCATACGATAAGGAGGAATGGAAATTGGCTGAGTGCCTGGTTCTACGTCAATACAAAAATCAATATCATGATCAGGCGAAAGACCTGGTAAATCTGTCGAAAATACCTTCGAAAATTCACTCATCACCGGAATAGACTCAAGCATATGAGTCTCAACACTAGTATCTCGAATGTGCTCCAAGTAAGCCAAAAATCCCCTCACTACCAAGTGACGAGCCTTAAGAAATGATATCACCCCTTTAGGAGGGTGACTAAGAGAACCTCTTCATTCTACTACAGGAATTCCAGGCATAGCTAATGTAACTGTTTTGGCATGACAATTTAAAATTACGTGATGAGGAGAAAACCAATCCATATCAAGAATCACATCAAAATCTACCATACCTAAGACTTTTAAATCTGTGTGAGTGTCATATCCCATCAAGGTAACTATACATAGTCGATACACCCGATCTACCACTACAAAATCCCCAACAGGAGTAGAAACATGTACCGGCAAATCAAGAGACTCACCTAATATATCCAGACTCGAAGAAAAATATGTGGACACATAAGATTAAGTAGATCTTGGATCAAATAATACAGTAGCTGGTCGATGACAAACCGGAATAATACCTGTGATAACAGCATCTAAAGTCTCAGCCTCTGGACTACCTGGAAAAACATAATAGTGAGAACGAACGCCCTCAGATTGTGAACCCCCACGACCACCACCTCAACCAGAAGGAGAACAACCTCTACCTGAATGAGAACCACCTCTGTCACTCTGTACACCTCCCTTAGTTGAAGGTTATGCAGCCCTGAAAGTCAAATCCTGAGAACCCTGATGCGAGCCACCACGTCTGGTCCTAGGGAAATCTCTCACAAAGTGTCCCATATCACCACACTCAAAACAACCCCTACGAGACGCAGGTGGATGAGAGGAACCTGAATGACTAGAATGCCCTCCACGGCCTACAGGTCTGTAAGATGAACCCTGTGAAGTATGCACTGAACTCGAAGAACTATATCCAGCGTAATCAGCCTCAAATGCTGGTATAACAGCATGAATGGGTCTGCTAGACTGAGAGTGATAACCTCTCCCTGAGTAACTTTAACTCTTCGGTGGAGCACCAACATAATCACCTGAATGACGCGCCCTTTTTCCCTCACATTACTCAAACCCCTCACGTCAAATCATTTCTAACTCTTTAGCATCATCTACCACCTTCTGGAACGAAAAACCTTCTCACTCTCTCAGCCTCGGTGGGAAGTATCATCGAAGCATTCGTAGCCAAGACATGAAATTTACCCTCATACTCTACGATTGACATACCATCTTGTTGCAAACCCTTGAACTAGACCCTCTTGCGCTCTCTCTCACTTTGTGGAACAAACTTGGCTAGAAATACTTGAGTAAACTAAGTCCATGATAGTGGAGGGGAACCAGCTGGCCTACTACTAATATAATCTGTCCACCACTACTTGGCAGAGCCAGTCATCTGAAATGCTGCCTAGTTAACTCCGTGAGACTCCACTAATCCAAGATTATGCAACCTCTTATGACAACTAACTATAAATTCATATGCATCCTCAGTTAAGTCACCAGTATAAGTCGGAGAATTCATTAGTCTGAACCTTCCAAACATTTTTTGTTCATCCAGAGTCATGGAAGGCCTGCTCGCCAGGTATGGTGCAATACCTGGCAATTCCATACTACCTAAACAGGGAGCTATAACAGCAATTGGCTGAGTCCTGGGAGTCTGAGAATCTGGAGCAACCATCGGATCTAGAGTATGACCTCGAACACGGGTCTGTGAGGTATCAGAGGTGTCATACAAAGTTCCCGCCAAAGCCACCCCCTCTAGAAGTCCTAACGTACAAGCAAAGGTATCTTGAAGCACTGGGGCGACAATAATACTGGGTGGAGCCTGAGCTGGTCAATCCCCCTCAACACGATCCTGCACATCCCCAGGAATAACATTTATATTAAGAGGTACTACTCTATCATGTCCCTGGGTAGCTATTGGTACTTGGCCTTCCACGGGTGCTATAATACGACCCTTACCCCAACCTTGAACTTGCCCCCTACCACTACCCCGGACAGTGCTCCCAGAAGAAGGCACAAGAATAAGCTCCTGATCACCACTTGCAGATGTACGAATATTATATTTCCTAAAAATCAAGCTTAGGATTAAGTCTCACCCCTCCAAATATCATAAATCTACGGAATACAATACAACCAAAACTTAATTTTCTATATCCATATATTAAATTTCAACTATGTATTAATAATTATTACAGAATTCCAAAATTAAAAACAAATCATTCGCACCCTGTAATCTTTAACAAAAATGGAAGTACCCTAGCACTATCTTTGTTTTGCCAAGAATTAATTTCCTATAGCTAACAATTGTTTACCCCCACATCAACAACCATCATGTGTAGAGTAACACCAAACTCCAAAAAATATTTTATTTACCTAATTTTTTCCAACCGAAAACTTATACCATTGGTCAATAGTCATTAATAGTTAGTTATTAACCTACCAGTGATTCCTTGGCAACAATTTCTACCACATATGCCTACCCCATAAACCAAATATAATATCTAATCATTCAATACATACATACACGACAATATTAAGTTGTAGCTATTTTTTTTTCTTTACCTGGAGACTTCCGTTCTTGTTCTAGTAATGTGGTAGTTCTCTTCGTCGTGTGCAGATAGAAGTTAAGGTGGATTGTGGTATGACAAAGAATTATAAACCCTTGATTAACCTTAATTCATCTTTTTATATGGGCCAAATTACTTGGATATTAAAATAAATTATGAATTTAGCTCTTTAACTACCAACTAATTTATTTTATTTAATAAATACCTGCTAATTAAATAATCGTAGTTATCGAATTGTGAAAAATTTCCATTCAAAGTTCTTACGGATGGAGTCAAAATAGTCCTACTTCTTAAAACGACCTAGCGGGTCGATACATTACCTACCACATAAACAAACGTTCGTCCTCGAACGGTAAAAGAGTAGAATGCACCTAAACGCTCAAAAAGCTGAGGATATTTACTCCTCATGTCTGTCTTGGTCTCCCATGTAGCCTCCTCCACCAGACGATGCTTCCATTGAACCTTTGCTGAAGCAATCTCTTTCGACCTCAACTTTCGAATTTGCCTATCCAAAATGGTTAACGGCTCCTCCTCAAAAGTCAAATTCTGATCAAGTAACACCGAATCCCATTGAACCACACGAGAACCACCCTAATGATACTTTTTCAACATCGAAATATGAAAGACGGGGTGAACACCCGACAAACCAGGTGGCAAAGACAACTCATACGCCACCTCACCAATACGCTCAACAATCTCGAAAGGACCAATATACCACAAGCTCCACTTGCCCTTCTTTCCAAATCTCATCACACCCTTCATGGGTGAAACATTCAATAGAACCCGCTCTCCAACCATGAACTCCAAATTACGAACCTTTCGATCTGCATAAATTTTTTGCCTACTCTGATCCTTGAGAGTCTATCTTGGATCAACTTGACATTGTCCAAGGACTCCCTCAACAAATCTGTACCCCACGGTCTAACCTCAAATGCATCAAATCGACCAATTGGAGATCAACATCTCCTACCATATAAATCCTCAAATGGTTCCATCTCAATGATCGAATGGTAACTATTATTGTAAGCAAACTCCGCTAAAGGCAAAAACTGATCCCAATGA
>JAJOOI010012153.1:0-17519 GCA_029582585.1 Solanum bukasovii
ATATAATTGTTAGCAACTCCATTAAAACTATAATGGCTTGTGATCGATTTTACATCAAATACTCCATCAATAAAAAACAGTCTGCTTTCTTTCAAATATCAGTTATTAGCATTTGAAGTCATTGTAGAATTCAGAACCCATAAGTTCAAATCCTGGCACCACCTATGTGCACAGAATCTCGAAACATATAAACGGACACACTCATGATCGATAGCAAAGATTATTATACCATTTAAATGTGGTCACATATTATCTTGTCTTTTCACATTTTTATTTGAGCATAGGTTGTTAATTTTTGGAGACAAACCTTGTGCTATGAGGGCCACAAAAGTTTCAAGAAAATAATAAGGAGGAGAATTGGGTCATGATAGGAAAGTACACTGAAGTTGCGGTGCGGCTTTGATACACTGAAGGTCAGGTATAGACCAAATCCTAATTATGGAAATTTTAAAATGAGACAAGAAAAAACCTTTTCTTAAGTCATTCGATCTTCGTGGTTGAAAAATAGAAAAAGATAATCAGACATGCAATTTCATATATGTTGTAGACAATAAAATTCGCGCCGAGAAAACAATAATCAAGAATGGAAAATTATAGCAACAATTGTTTTATTATTTCAAGCGTGAGTGTTACAATCTCTATAATTCCTCTGAATTCGCCTTTTCAAATATAATTCAAGGACTCTTGAGCTTGATCTTGGCTTGGGATATATATCGATCTTGATCTCTATCTTGATCTAGATCTTGAACTTGAACTTGGACTTGGACTTGGACTTGATCTTGAGTTTTATCTTGATCTTGAACTTGAACTTTATCTTGATCTTGACTTCTAGTTGAATTCAAGGGCTTCGAGCTTGATATTGAATCCGACTGTCTTGATCTTGATTGTTCTTGAAACTTGAACATTCTTGAAACTTGAATGCTTGAATTCTTGAACTCTTGAACCTGTAGAGAAATCTACGGCTTTTGATCTGCGAGCTTTCTCTAGCTTCTTGTTAAAATTCTTGGTTCCTTTTATGAATTATGAGGACCCCTATTTATAGTTTTAAAATAGAGGAGTTGTGATTGGAAGAGGATATATTCCCTTTGGCCAATCAAATTTAAGTGACATGACATACGGGATTTAATTAAATCAATATTTATTAGATTTAAATAATTAACTCAATTATATTAATCCATAAAATTTATTTGGACTAATATATTCATAGATTAAATATAATTCGAATCATTTTATAAATTTATATTTAATAAATTTTAAATGATTACAAATTCCCCTTTCTTCAAGTCTTGTCGAGATATTTTATCTTTCAAAGACTAGGCTTGAAGAATTTGAAGACTTGAACTTGCAGACTTGAAGAATTTGAAGACTTCAACTTGCAGACTTGACAAATTTTGAATACTTTAACTTGTAGAAATAGAAGATTTTAATACTTCAACTTGTATACTTGGAGAATTTGAAGACTTTAACTTGCATACTAGGAGATTTTTGAAAACTTCATCTTGAAACAACTTTTATTCATAGGGGTTTTCCCCCATTGAGTCACCACCATTTGGTGCAAGTCTGAAGTTTTATGAAAGATTACTCATAGCTTTAACTTTCATGTGACAATTCAAAGGGGAACATGTGGTTTTTTGACACTCATGTAACTAAACTTAGAATATGATTCTAAGGGCCTACGTACCTCAGTGAAGAGGATCAAGTCACAACGTAGTTTTGGGAGAGTTTTATTTTTGGGTGTGTCGTACACAGTTTATACTCTTGCGGGCCAAGAGTGACATGCAGTTTAGGCTCATACCTTAAGGAGAATTTCCACTTGAATAGTTAACTCTAATTTGAAGAGCTTTATGACATACAGTTTAAGCTCGTGTTTCAAGGAGTATTTCAACTTAAAGATTTAACTCAAACTTGAGGAGTTTTATGACATATAGTTTAAGCTCATATTTCGAGGAGCATTTCAACTTGAAGATTTAAGTGACATACAGTTTAAGCTCGTGTTTCAAGGAGCATTTCAGCTTGAAGATTTAACTCAAATTTGAAGAGCTTCGTGATATACAATTTAGGCTCGTGTGTCTAGCAACATTATAACCTGCAGTTTAGGCTAATGCGGTGAGGAGCATTGTAACTTGCAGTTTAAGCTCATGTGTTAAGGAGCGTTGAAATTTGCAGTTTAAGCTCATGCGTTAAAGAGCGTCTAGATATACGTTGACGTTTCAAAGTCATCTTCGAATGCAGACTTGCCCCCACTTTGGAGTTCTTATATATCTTCATGAGGTCCATGGAAAGAAGATTATTGATTTTCTCTCAAAGTCATGCTTAATTCTATATCACGTGCACGAGTTACCAACTCTTCGAACGTATTGGGCTTTAATCCTTGCAAAATGTAGCGAAAACCCCAATTCATGCCTTGGATGCACATTTCAATGCTAGAAGTTTCACTAAGGCGATCTTTGCAATTGAGGTTCAGACTTCTCCAGCGATTGATAAAAGTCAACAACTAGCTCATCTTCACCTTGATGAGCCTTTGTAAGTTCAATCATACTAATGACACGTCTCGTGCTATAGAATCGATTAAGAAACTCTTGCTCAAACCGGTCCCAACAATCTATATAATTAGGTTCGAGTCGGTGTACCAATTAAAAGGTATTTTCTTTGAGAGATCGAACGAACTCTTTAACGAGATAATCACCATATGTCCCAGCATCATTGCAAGTCTCGATATAGTGCGCTATATGTTATTTAGTATTTCCTTTGCCATCAAATTAGTGAAGCTTAGGAGATTGATAACCCTCAAGCATTTTCAAGTTATCAATCCTTTGTGTATATGGCTTTGCATATATGGGAGAAAATTTGGATGAAGACTAAGATTTGTGTTCGACAACCTCTATGATAAAGCCTTTCAATTGATCAATTGGAATCAAATCTTCAGCTGAGATATGAATTTCTTTGATCTTTGTTTGATTTACGCAAGACTCTCCTTCGTCTTGAATTTTAAGAAGCTTCCGAGGTGCTCGACTTGATCTTCTTTCAATCATGTTATCCATCTTATTTGTTAACTTCAAAAGTTTAGCATCTTGTTCGTATGCACACTTTGTCAAGCCTTCAATCACTTTTGTCAAGCTTGCTAGTTATTCTTCTATAGTGGAAGTCATTTTGATATTCTTTGATACTTGGAAAGTTGAGATGAGAGGTAGAGATTGTCCTACTGGGCATGCCAAAATTTGTAGACAATAAAATTTGCGTCGAGAAAACAATAATCAAGACCGGAAAATTATAGCAATAATTGTTGTATTATTTCAAGTGCAAGTGTTACAATCTCTATAATTCCTCTGAATTCTCCTTTTCAAATATAATTCAAGGGCTCTTGAGCATGATCTCTCTCTTGGGATTTATCTCGATCTTGATCTCTCTCTTGATCTTGATCTTGAGCTTGGACTTGGACTTGGACTTGATCTTGAACTTTATCTTGATCTTGAACTTGAAATTTATCTTGATTTTGACTTCTAGTTGAATCCAAGGGCTTCGAGCTTGATTTTGAATCTGACAGTCTTGATCTTGATCGTTCTTGAAACTTGAACGTTCTTGAAACTTGAATGCTTGAATTTGCAGAGAAATCTGCGGCTTTTGATCCACGAGCTTTCTCTAGCTTCTTGTTAAAATTCTTGGTTCCTTTTATGAATTATAAGGACCCCTATTTATAGTTTTAAAATAAAAGAGTTGTGATTGAAAGAGGATATATTCCCTTTGGCCAATCAAATTTAAGTGACATGACATACATGATTTAATTAAATCTATATTTATTAGATTTAAATAATTAACTAAATTATATTAATCCATAGTATTTATTTGGACTAATATATTCATAAATTAAATATAATTCGAATCAATTTATAAATTTATATTTAATAAATTTTAAATGACTACAAATTCCCCATTCTTCAAGTCTTGCCAAGATATTATATCTTTCAAAGACTAGGTTTGAAGAATTTGAAGATTTGAACTTCCAGACTTGAAGAATTTGAAGACTTCAACTTGCAGACTTGACAAATTTTGATTACTTTAACTTGTAGAATTGGAAGATTTTAATACTTCAACTTGTATACCTGGAAAATTTGAAGACTTCAACTTGCATGCTTGGAGATTTTTGGAAACTTTATCTTGAAACAACTTTTATTCATAAGGATTTTCCCCCATTGAGTCACCACCATTTGGTGCAAGTCTAAAGTTTTATGAAAGATTACTAATAGCTTTAACTTTCATGTGACAGATCAAGGGGGAACATGTGGTTTTTTGACACTCATGCAACTGAACTTAGAAGATGATTCTAAGGGACTACGTACCTCAGTGAAGAGGATCAAGTCACAACGTAGTTCTGGGAGAGATTTTTTTAGGTGTGTCGTACACAGTTTATACTCTTGCGGGCCAAGAGTGACATGCAGTTTAGGCTCATACCTTAAAGAAAATTTCCACTTGAATATTTAACTCTAATTTGAAGTGCTTTATGACATACAGTTTAAGCTCGTGTTTCAAGGAGTATTTCAACTTAAAGATTTAACTCAAATTTGAGGAGTTTTATGACATATAGTTTAAACTCTTGTTTCAAGGAGCATTTCAACTTGAGGATTTAACTCAAACTTGAAGATTTAAGTGACATACAGTTTAAGCTCGTGTTTCAAGGAACATTTCATCTTGAAGATTTAACTCAAATTTGAAGAGCTTCGTGATATACAGCTTAGGCTTGTGTATCTAGCAACATTATAACTTGTAGTTTAGGGTCATGCGATAAGGAGCATTGTAACTTGCAGTTTAAGCTCATGTGTTAAGGAACGTTGAAACTTGCAGTTTAAGCTCATGCGTTAAGGAGCGTCTAGATATACATTGACTTTTCAAAGTCATTTTCGGATGCAGACTTCCCCCCACTTTGGAATTCTTCTATCTTCATCTTCATGAGGTCCATAGACAGGAGATCATTGATCTTCCCTCAAAGTCATGCTTAATTCTATATCATGTGCACGAGTTGCCAACCCTTCGAATGTATTGGGCTTTAATCCTTGCAAAATGTAGCGAAGACCCCAATTTATGCCTTGGATGCACATTTCAATGCTAAAAGTTTCACTAAGGCGATCTTTGCAATTGAGGTTCAGACTTCTCCAGCGATTGATAAAGTCAACAACTAGCTCATCTTCACCTTGACGAGCCTTTGTAAGTTCAATGATACTAACGACACGTCTTGTGCTATAGAATCGATTAAGAAACTCTTGCTCTAACCGGTCCCAATAATCTATAGAATTAGGTTCAAGATCTGTGTACCAATCAAAGGCATTTTCTCTGAGAGATTGAACGAACTCTTTAACGAGATAATCACCATATGTTCCAGCATCATTGGAAGTCTCGATAAAATGCGCTATATATTATTTGGGATTTTCTTTGCCATCAAATTGGTGAAGCTTAGGAGGTTGATAACCCTCGGACATTTTAATGTTATCAATCCTGTGTGTATATGGCTTTGCATATATGGGAGAAAATTTGGATGAAGTCTCAGATTTGTCTTCAATAGCCTTTATGATAAAGTCTTTCAATTGATCAATTGGAATCAAACCTTCTACGGAGATATGAATTTCTTTTATCTTTGTTTGCTTTACACAAGACTCTCCTTTGTCTGCAATTTTAAGAAGCTTCAAAGGTGCTTGATTCGATCTTCTTTCAATCATGTTATCCATCTTATTTGTTAACTTCAAAAGTTTAGCATCTTGTTTGTGTGCACACTTTGTCAAGCCTTCAATCACTTTTGTCAAGCTTTCTAGTTGTTCTTCTATAGTGGAAGTCATTTTGATATTCTTTTATACTTGAAAAGTTGAGATGAGGGGTAGAGATTGTCCCACTGGGAGTGCTAGAATTTGTAGACAATAAAATTCGCGTTAGGAAAACAATAATCAAGATTAAAAAATTATAGCAATAATTATTTTATTATTTCAAGTGCGAGTGTTACAATCTCTATAATTACGATGAATTCACCTTTTCAAATATAATTCAAGGGCTCTTGAGCTTGATCTTGAACTTGAGATTTATCTCAATCTTGATCTTGAACTTGAACTTGGACTTGGACATGATCTTGAACTTTATCTTGAACTTGAACTTTATCTTGATCTTCACTTCTAGTTGAATCCAAAGGCTTCTAGCTTGATCTTGAATCCGGCGATCTTGATCTTGATCGTTCTTAGAGCTTGAATGCTTAAATTTTGAACTGTTAAACTTGTAGAGAAATCTGCCGCTTTTGATCTGCGAGTTTTCTCTATCTTCTTGTTAAAATTCTTGGTTCCTTTTATGAATTATGAGGACCCCTATTTATAGTTTTAAAATAGAGAAGTTGTGATTAGAAGAGGATTTTCTTCGACCAATCAGATTTAAGTGACATGACATATGAGCTTTATTGAGCGGGCTTTAATTAAATCTATATGTATTAGATTTAAATAATTAACTCAATTATATTAATCCATAATATTTATTTGGACTAATATATTCATAAATTTGATATAATTCGAATCATTTTATAAATCTATATTTAATAAATTTTAAATGACTACAAATGCCCCCTTTTTCAAGTCTTGTCGAGATTTTTTATCTTTCAAAGACTAGGCATGAAGAATTTGAAGATTTGAACTTGCAGACTTGAAGAATTTGAAGACTTCAACTTGCAGACTTGACAAATTTTGAATACTTTAAGTTGTAGAATTGGAAGATTTTAATACTTCAACTTATATACTTGGAGAATTTGAAGACTTCAACTTGCATACTTGGAGATTTTTGAAAACTTCATCTTGAAACAACTTTTATTCATAGGGGTTTTCCCCCATTGAGTCATCACTATTTGGTGCAAGTCTGAAGTTTTATGAAAGATTACTCATAGCTTTAACTTTTATATGACAGATCAAGGGGGAACATGTGGTTTTTTGACACTCATGCAACTGAACTTAGAATATGATTCTAAGGGACTACGTACCTCAGTGAAGAGTATCAAGTCATAACGTAGTTTTCGGAGAGTTTTTTTTTGGGTGTGTCGTACACAGTTTATACTCTTTCGGGCAAAGAGTGGCATGCAATTTAGGCTCATACCTTAAGGAACATTTCCACTTGAATAATTAACTCTAATTTAAGAGCTTTATCATATACAGTTTAAGCTCGTGTTTCAAGGAGTATTTCAACTTAAAGATTTAACTCAAATTTGAGGAGCTTTATGACATATAGTTTAAGCTCTTGTTTCAAGAAGCATTTCAACTTGAAGATTTAACTCAAACTTGAAGATTTAAGTGACATACAGTTTAAGCTCGTGTTTCAAGGAGCATTTCAACTAGAAGATTTAACTCAAATTTAAAGAGCTTCGTGATATACAGTTTAGGCTTGTGTGTCTAGCAATATTATAACTTGTAGTTTAGGCTCATGCGATGAGGAGCATTGTAACTTGCAGTTTAAGCTCATGTGTTAAGGAACGTTGAAACTTGCAGTTTAAGTTTATGCGTTAAGGAGTGCATAGATATACATTGACTTTTCAAAGTCATTTTCGGATGCAGACTTTCCCCCACTTTGGAGTTCTTCTATATCTTCATCTTCATGAGGTCCATAGACAGGAGATCGTTGATCTTCCCTCAAAGTCATGCTTAATTCTATATCATGTGCATGATTTGCCAACCCTTCGAATGTATTGGGCTTTAATCCTTGCAAAATGTAGAGAAGACCCCAATTCATGCCTTGGATGCATATTTCAATGCTAGAAGTTTCACTAAGGCGATCTTTGCAATTGAGGTTCAGACTTCTCCAGCGATTGATAAAGTCAACAACTAGCTCATCTTCACCTTGACGAGCCTTTGTAAGTTCAATCATACTAACGACACGACTTGTGCTATAGAATCGATTAAGAAACTCTTGCTCTAACCGGTCCCAACAATCTATAGAATTAGGTTCAAGATTTGTGTACCAATCAAAGCATTTTCTCTGAGAGATCGAACGAACTCTTTAACGAGATAATCACCATATGTTCCAGCATCATTATAAGTCTCGATAAATTGCGCTATATATTGTTTGGGATTTCCTTTGCCATCAAATTGGTGAAGCTTAGGAGGTTGATAATCTTCAGGCATTTTAAAGTTATCAATCCTGTGTGTATATGGCCTTGCATATATGGTAGAAAATTTTGATGAAGACTCAGATTTGTCTTCGATAGCCTCTATGATAAAGTCTTTCAATTGATCAATTGGAATCAAACCTTCAACTGAGATATGAATTTCTTTGATCTTTGTTTTCTTTACGCAAGACTCTCCTTCGTCTTGAATTTTAAGAAGCTTCAAAGGTGTTTGACTCAATCTTCTTTCAATCATGTTATCCATCTTATTTGTTAACTTCAAAAGTTTAGCATCTTGTTCGTGTGCACACTTTGTCAAGCCTTCAGTCACTTTTGTCAAGCTTGCTAGTTGTTCTTCTATAGTGGAAGTCATTTTGATATTCTTTGATACTTGGAAAGTTGAGATGAGAGGTAGAGATTGTCCTACTGGGAGTGCCAGAATTGGTTGACAATAAAATTCGCGTAGGGAAAACAATAATCAAGACTGGAAAATTATAGCAATAATTGTTGTATTATTTCAAGTGCGAGTGTTACAATCTCTATAATTCCTCTGAATTTGCCTTTTCAAATATAATTCAAGGGCTCTTGAGCTTGATCTTGAACTTGGGATTTATCTCGATCTTGATCTCTATCTAGATTTTGATCTTGAACTTGAACTTGGACTTGGACTTGATCTTGGACTTTATCTTGATCTTGACTTCTAGTTGAATCCAAGGGCTTCGAGCTTGATCTTGAATCCAGCGGTCTTGATCTTGATCGTTCTTGAAACTTGAATGCTTGAATTCTTGAACTCTTGAACTTGTAGAGAAATCTGCGGCTTTTGATCTGCGAGCTTTCTCTAGCTTCTTGTTAAAATTCTTGGTTCCTTTTATGAATTATGAGGACCCCTGTTTATAGTTTTAAAATAGAGGAGTTGTGATTGGAAGAGGATTCCTTTCGGCCAATCAGATTTAAGTGACATGACATATGGGTTTTATGAAGCGGACTTTAATTAAATCTATATTTATTAAATTTAAATAATTAACTCAATTATATTAATCTATAATATTTATTTGGACTGATATATTCATAAATTTAATATAATTCGAATCATTTTATAAATTTATATTTAATAAATTTTAAATGACCACACGTGTATCTCCCCATGTATAACAAAAACATAGAAAATGCTGCCAACTATTTAGATTTTCTAGCTAAAAGATTCTCAATATAAATAGGAAGACATTTTAAATACCACGCAAGAATCAAAAGAGTTTGAAAAAGTATTTTCTGATTTATAATTTGATAAACTAGAGAATATTTGCCTATAATTGCAAGCATGACTTGAGCACCATGTCTTGCACAATATCAGAATGTCAATGGTGTGATTTTGCATAGTTAAAAATATAACTATTCTGCCAGATGTTTTGGAATCATATCTGATATGGTCAACAACAACCATAAATTTCATTGGTTTTTCCTCAATAAATTCAGTTGAGAAGCAAAAATAGTAGTAATCAAGAAGAAGCATTCTTTCTTTCGAGAATTCAAAGCTATGGCAGAGAAGGAAGGAGCAATTGTCAAGAAGGGGCATGAGGAAGGTTTCAAAATGATGATTTCCCTACTCGAAGAATTCAAACTCCCACTCGGGATCTTCCCTGTTGTTGATGTGATCGAAGTGGGGTTTGTGAAGAACACAGGCTACATGTGGATCCAGCAAGCAAAAAAAGTTGACCACAAGTTCAAGATGCTCCCCAAACCGGCAAGTTATGACACTGAAATAAGTGGATATGTTGACAAGAAGAGAATCAAGAAGCTCAAGGGACTGAAAGTTAACGGGCCGATAGTGTCGCATCCAGTTAATGAGATCATTGTGGATGATCCTCCCACTGGTAATATTCAATTTAAGGGGTTTGCTGGCATCAGCAAAACTCTCCCACTTGAATATTTTGTTGCTGGCCAGTAAGGGAAAAAATCAATGCATATTTTCTGATTCATGACACTAATTGTGTCTTGTATCCAATTGGTATTAATTAAGAAAAATGATCAATTCATTATTATTTGCAGTTTTTGTTTGGCATAAAAAATAAAATGTTTTGTTTTCTGATAGCAATGTCCTGTTCTTTGAGATACACATGTATGTATTGTTGAAGTTAATGCATGTTTCTTCTTCCTGAACTCTCTTCACAACGTGTTTAACGATATATGTTTTATTTAAAAAATATATAAAAGGAAAATGACTAAGTTTTCGAAAAATCGATTAAACTTATGATTTAAGAGAAATCGAATTTTCAAAAGATCAGAGTCGCCACTTAATTTTTAGAAAAAATCAAGAAAACTATTATTTTCAAAAAGACTAAAACAGTAAATCTATTGAAAATTATTAAGGGGGTTCGAGGTTCCTATAAATATTCTAGGAAGGTTTTTAAAGCACCTAGAATATCTGCTAATGCGGTTATCCGACAATTAATTTATTTGGCTAAAATAATTTTGACTAATTTTGAGAAAATATTAACTAAGAAAACTCATTTTTTATTTTTATTATTTTTTATTTGGAAATAAAATGAACTAAAAGGTTTTAAGAATATAACTCATATGACTTTTTTGGGGAATTTAATTAAATAAAACCAATTCAAATAAAAGGTTAGTCAAATACAAATAGTCAAATAAATATTGCTATAGCCCATTTTAACTCGAGGTTCAAATGGTGTACAACATATTGGTGAATCTTAAAATTATTTTAAAGAGTCACCACCTAATTATGTTAAAGGTGAATTAGGACGCCTATTTTGCTAAAGTTATGCTAAATTAACTCTATATTAAAGTCTACTTAACCTTGTGAGATTCTAGGTAAGGGTTCTAATTTATATTAAAGGGAAGGGGTAAGGCAGCCTTTAAAATCTGTTAAAAACAGTTAACCGGCCAAACTTAATTAATTAATTAGGCTAAGTGTAAAAGAGTAAAAAATTTGTAATGATCAAGTATTGAAAAATCGTATTTGATAATTGAAAAGATATTTCTTAAGAAAATCTATATTGTTGGAAACGTTCAAAAATATATATATTATGTAAACATAAAACTTCTTTGAATACTTAAACTTATAATATTACTACGTTAATGATATCTTATAAAAACAAAGGTATAATCATTAGAAAAACTCAAGCATTTTATCTTAAAATACTTTTAACTGTTTGAAGACTAAATATACAAAAATATATATTAAAAAAAAAGGAACTTCAGTTTTAAAAATATTATTACGACTCTTTCATTCTAAGAAATCTTGAACTCTAATCTACCCGATAAAATAAGCTACTACTAGCATACTACATAATATGTCATACACAACAAGTAATAAAATGTAAATAACAAGCAGTAGTTAAGAGTAGATAAAAAAAAACACAAAAGAGATGCACAAAATAAATTAGCGAAAATAGAGAAAAGGGAATATCCGCCACTTTCTCCTAGTCCCTCATTTGTTCCTGTTTGGATGAAGTTTCTAGGGAGCAAGAGCCAAGAACAAAGATGTAGATGCACGAGGTCTCATGGTGACATCGAGTCTTAAAGTGAGACTCTTCGACTCCGATGTTCATGTAAAAAAAATAAAAAAATAAACAGAGATAAAAGATTAGCTAAGCAGAAAAATAAACTTACGGCTATTAATTCATACTAAAATAAAAAAAGGAAACAATAGCAATAATATATTTAGCTCATGCCAGTTTTACAAACAAACCCAATGAATAATTCTAAATAGAAGCAGAGAACTAAAGTGTCATTTTAAAATATATTTTTTTTTATTTTGTTAGCACTAAAGATAAACAGATTCGGAAGCCTAGATCAGTACATATTTGTCCAAACTTTTCATTTCTGGTAAATGTAAAAGAGAACAAAATTTGAGTTACTAACATGATTATACAAGTTAATAAGCAGATTTAAACATGATTAAGAGCAGAAAACTATTATATGTTTTCTACTATGATCTATTGGCACACAATATATATGATACTCAAACTAGAAATGTTCTGTATGAACTCAAAACATAATTTTCAGCCTACTATAAATAGTTCTTAGAACTAAACTATGATGAATACATGTTGCATAGCCAACAAATATTTTACACAAAAGAATAATTTCATGCTCAAGACATGGTAGCAATCAAACAAGAAGAAATGAATCAGTAGCTATTTCATAATATTTAAATACAAAATCTAAACGAAATATGAATGCCACTTTGAACAGATAAGAGTGAAAGGGAATGATGATGACCTGTTTTGGGGCAGTGAACTAAGACAACGAGCAGAGGACGATGATTTTTCCACCACGAAAAACTTGAACACGAACGATAGTCAAGGAACTGGGCAAAAGTCCTAGCAGTTGGAGCGTATTTCGGGTGTATTGCTACTCGTTCCTAAAGGCTGTTCTCTGTACTTTTGCCAATAAAACTTGCCTTGCATTTCTGTTCCCAAAAAAATCCTCCCATAAATGAATAGAAGAGATGATTATATAGGGGAAATTAGGGTAGATTTTGGGGGGAATCCGGTAGAAATTTGGGGCCAATTCCAAAATTCAAAATTCGAATTCCTTCACCAATTCGGACAAACACCTTTTCCTTGGGGTTTTGACTCATTCCAAAAGGGGAAAGGGGGACGGAGCGTGTGCCTGCTGCTGGTACAAATTGGAAAGGGACGGGAGGAAGACGACTCAACGATTGGGCCTCGTGATTCCGGGCTGATTCGCTATTGGACTGCGCTGCTTTGGGGTCGATTCTCGCTGGGCCGGTACCGCTCGCGATTTGCTACTGGATTTCTGGGTTTCGTTTCTGGGTTTGGAATTTGCTGGGTTTCTTCACTTCAGCAGTGGAGAAGAAGAAGAGATGTGGTGGGGTCGGTTGGGTATTTAGTTGTTGTACGATGTATGTATTGTAAAGGGAATGGGCCTGGGAATTAGGAGTTGGATTTGGCTTAATTGGAAGACAAAACAAACAAACAAAAAAGAAAGGGTTTTGGGCTGATGGAATTGAGAGATAAAAGGCCCAAGACTTTGGTCTTTGATATGGCCAAGTAAGTCACTAGTTTAGCCACAATAAATTGTAATTGGCCAATTTGAGGTTACGAACTTAATCAAATTGAACTCATTCGCGAATTCGGCTAAATATAAATAAGATGAATTAATATAATTAATTTAGGAGCTTCCCATCTTAACAAAATAAAATAATTAATTCAACTATAAACCAATTGATTTTTAAAATCAACCATAATTTAAACTAAACTAATTTTAGTGGAATATTTTAAAATAAAATCTTTCGAGATGATTTTCAAATATTTGTGAAACATATCGATTATATCTATGAAACTATATTTGCTATTTACAAATTATGAAAATCGACTAAGATCACCTAAAATGACTTTGAAAGTTTTTTTTTTTTTTTAATTTTATAAAACTAATTATCCTAAATCGTTTGGAAATTAAGAAGCTCGAAAATTAATTATTATCGGGGAGGGTCAAAATTGGGTGTCAACAACACTATTGACAGAAATTCCAAAAAGATCAGGCCTTTGGAAATAAGTGAGGTGGAGATGATGGCAACAACTACTGTAGCTGGTTCTTCAAGTGTGAGGCCGAAATTTGAACCACCCACACCAATAAAAAAGGTGTAAAAGGTTGGTCTACATCTGACTTTCACATTTTTTTTGGAATAAACTTTCATGTAAGCTATTCAAACTACAAAAAATACGTTATATAAACATCAAGAATTCCTATGAAAATCACCATAAAGAAACACAACTTCCAGCCAAAAGACATACATAAATACAATCCAAATATTTGATACTATTGGAAGCATTTACAGCCCAATTAGTTTACTTTGCCAATACATTTTGTTCCCTTCAAAGTTATGATTTCTCTGGGAAATGTCTTATATGCTGCCAAATTGCCAATACAATGATGGAAATACATTATGGTTATTCAGTTTTTAGTTGTATGCTGGTTCACATAATAGAAATTAATTTGTTCTTATCAATGCTGATGAAATTGGAAGAGTAAGTGCTTTTAAAATTTATCTTATTGCTCCTTTCTTGCTCCATTTGAATAAATTTCAAGAAAAATTCAGTATCTTTTTTCTCTTTCCTTGCTCCATTTGAGTAAATTTCAAGAAAATTTCAGTCTTTCTAAAATTTGCCTCCTTTATTTTTGTTGTCGCTAGGGGTGTTAATTGACCATTTTGCTCTTTCTGAAGTTACCATTTGCTCATTTCCACTTTTTGTGCTAAAAAGGTGCCAGTTTGGAGGATAAAGTTTCGATTTTTTTCTTCCATTTTGAGGGATTCTAAAATTTAAATTCTTTTGCTATGTGTTGCTATATCTTATGGTTCATCGCTGCCTTTTTATATCCTAACAATTAGTGTATCTCCATGGAATGTAAATGCAACTCGACCAAAAAGCTATGTACTTCTACAACTGGATATCAATTATCATGGATGTATTCTTAATTAAATTTAAAAGTCAAGATAGAAAGCACATATTAATTCTCAACTTCTATTTGACATGATAAATACATAAACAAATGTTTGCTAATACATCGAAAATGTACTTTACATTTTCAGTTTCTGACAAACTTTACACTGTCTAATTACATGAAGTCCCCTTACTTGATTTTGTGACTTTTTCTTAATGAAGAAGTTTTTGGATTCTCGACCGGTACAACTTCGCTCAATAGGGAGATTATTTTGCTTTCCAGGTAATGTTTTATACCACATTTTTGTGTCATATGTAACTTTTCAAACAGTTTCACTTCCATCAACCACCTCAACTTTGTGAATTTAGTAACATTGCACTATGGTTTTTTGAATGCAGAAGATTAGCTACTGAGAAGCGAACTCCGACGTCGTTTACCTATGATAAACAATGACATAGTAATCTTATCTCAAAATTGAAACATCTACTATATTTTATTTTTTTGGGTGTATAACATTAGTTAGTATCTGCAGATCATTCAAGTAGACACCATATTGTGTCTGTTGTACATATTCTGAATATTTCTAATAGTATATGATATTAACCATCTTCTGCAGAAGCCGTCACCCTTGATTTTAATATTAATATTTTCCCAAGCATAAAAATTGCATAGCTGCTTCAATATTAATTTGACTATTGGGCCCGTGCTTCCCACGGGCCTCCTCCATCTAGTATATACTAGATACATGACCCCGTGCCGACACGTGGCCCAATATATGTTATTTTCTTATTTTAATATATGTGATACTCCGTTCGTTCGATATTCATTGATTACTTTTCATTTTGCACGGTACTGAAGAGATTATAAGTAAGAAAATAACTTTACTAATTCAACCCTTAAAAAACTCTGTGAGAATTTTACAAACAAATGTGACACTTTCAAAAGCAATTAACGGCAAGGATAATATAGGAAAATTTTAAATAATGTTTTGTTGATTTAGTAAGGTGATCAACTAATATGAGACAACTATTTTTAGAATAATAGTCAATTAATATGGCATGAAGGGAGTGCCATAGAATTTGAAAAGTTAGCCAAATTTTTATATGATTTTAAATAGATTTTAAGTTGTTAGTACTTTTTATATAATTTTAAAAATAATATATATTACTCTCTTTGTTTCAATTTACGTGGCATATATAGAATTAAAAAAATTAATTATTTTTTATATGTCTTTTAAATATTTAACGTAATTTTCAGATCATATATGTTTCTTCTCTTGTCCCAATTTATGTAGCACTGATAAGATTTTTTTTAGAGACAAGTGATTTTTTATATGTATTTTATACTTTTAAAATTGTTAATTATTGTGATTTATAAATTGGTATCAATAGAATTTCGAGAGCCAATTAAATTTTTTTATATAACTTTTAAATATCTAAGTTGTTAATTGTTGTGATTTATAGTGTTATTTATATTTATACAATTTTTAGATACATAACAAACTAAAAAAAAGACATAATTTTTCCATATTTGGTAAGCAAATAAAGTAATTAGCATTTAAAAAAATGAATTTTCCATAAAAAAATAAAATGAAAGAAGTTATGAGGTAGAAATAAAGAGAAGGAAATAAAGTTGCTACTCAATGTGAAAGGCCCACATGCTTGAAAAGTAGGCAAATTTTGCGGCTGAGAAGTAAAATGTGAAAGGGCTTTTACGTCCCAAATTTAAAAAGTACAACTACCAAAAAGTGAAGTACAATATTATTTAAGTATTAATATTAGAAAAGTATTAAAAGTTGGACCAAATTGCCCTTAAGCTTTCCTAAATATGGAAAAAAACAGCCATGTTGAAAGTTGAAAATTCTCCCTTCTATAACATAATATATATATATAACTAGAAAAAATGGCCCGTGTCAGCACGGGCCCAACATTAATATATGAACAACTTTCACATATAGTAAACATAAAAATTATATTTGTATGTTATATCTATAGTTTGCATAATTGCGTTCCATAACAAATTTTATGTTTGCTATGGAGCTTTTGATTTGTATAATTCGCTAGAAACATCCAATTTTATATAAATTGTTCAGTTTTGTATAGATTCATTTATACACTGTAATTTGTATAATAAGATTTGTATTTGTATAACTATAAGTGTATAGGATGAAAATATATGTATTTGTATTTGTATATACACTTTTCTCTCGCTTTATACAAACACAAACACATTTTATACATTTTATACCGAAATGTATAAAATGGTTAATTGTATACCGAAAATGGCTAATTGTATACCGAATCAAATGGCAAAAAAATGGAATGTTTGTTGCGAATTACAATTAAAATAAACTATGGCTATAACATTTAATTTAAATTAACAGTTTGCTATTTCATACAATTTTCTCTAATTAATATTACTAATGTTCTAAATAAATCATTATTTAGGAGTATAGTATGCATTTGCGAAAGATGTTTTTCAAATAGTCAAATTCCAGAAACTAAAATACTGACCACATTTAATTGAACCAGATCAATTATTAGGTTTCTTTAATTAAAACTATAGGTTAGATAGATTTGTATTTTATAAAAATAAATTATAAAATATTAATAAAATTGACCATTAGTATTTCATATAACTATTTAATAAAAAAGATATATTATACGAATTTTTTTTTACTTAATTTGCTAAAATTAACAAGTGTAAGAGCAAATATTTTAATATAAGATTTAAATAAAAAAGCAATTATATATGTTATTAATTATAATTAATTGATATGAATTTATTTCACAAAAAATTCCCAACAAATTGGAGAATAACATTTTCATCGTATTACTGGTTCTCCTCATTATTTATTTATTTCCACAAATTACTTTCTGAATATAACTTTGAAGTATATATTCTCTTGTTCAATTTTATTTGTCACATTTATCTATTAAGAATAAGAAAATAATGATTAACATGACTATTTTTTTCA
>JAJOOI010012157.1:0-12985 GCA_029582585.1 Solanum bukasovii
GTCATACCCAACCAAGTGCTAGCAATGGTGGTGCCTTCCGGTAGCGAACCGGGATCATATTCGCCAACTTGTGGCCATCTGTGTCTCATACGTATAAATATAGGCAATAGGCCCCATACCTTCCGATTATAGCTCGGAAGTAGAATGCATAGCATGCAATGTCATAGATCCGTAATGCATTTGTTACCTGAATCATGCTGCCAATCTTAGCTCATTGGTACTCTTGTCCTCATAATCTCGTAATCACTTTCGTATCACATGTAAATATCTCGTGAAACTTATATACTTGTAGATTAAACTGGAACACTTAACTTGGATTTAGAAAGGCAACTTAATCCTTGAGGATGTTCATAAAGAGCTTAAAGTTCCTCACTTAGTATCTATATATGTTTCCTTAGTGGTTTGTTAAAGAAAGTATTTCAGAACAACCCGTACTTTAGTAGTTTAAACCTATGATTTATATTTAAGAGTTTTGGAGATCGACATTTTATTTTAAAGTTTTCAAAAGTATAAATTAGCGAGGAAGGGACTGATTTCAAATTCATATTGTTCATCTCTAATATTTTTAAGTTACTACACCTAAAGAAGAGTAAGAATTTGTACACATGGACATACAGTCAAGAGAATCAACAAAATGAAATAAAGACCTCAAATACCCTATCTAACTGAACGAGTGGAATAACAACATAATGGAGTAAAAAATATACACCAGCTGCAATATCAATGCCTTTCACGAAAGGTCTTTCTAGTAATAGAGTAGTAAAATAATATTTGACGATTTTGGATTCCAAAATTCGGCTCAAACGAAGTACAGTGCTTAGCCTTAACATACCTCGATTTTGGGTCTTGTTGTATCAATATGGATTGTACCCCTTCCTTACAGTATGTAATCTACAGAAAATCATGTCACACAACCATTGCAGGCAGAATATTAACACGGCAGGGTCAAAGTAGCAATTTAGATCCTACTAGCAGAGCAATTAGCTCGCCAGACCCTTTTTAAATGCATGCTTCATTACCTTTCCTTCTCCAAATTACAACCCTAAATTAATGACGTAACATACATTTTTGCAGCAGCTATTAACAAGTTGGGGCCTACACAATAGTCAACAACAACCAAATAGAGTATGCCTGCACAACAATTAAAACTCGGCGTATCGCCACACCCCTCTTTTCCAACCCAAAATAACCATAACCAAATCCTAACCACGACTCTTCAAACCATTAAAGACATAAAAAAATATGTATAATACAGTCCTATAATTTTTCAATATAACCATATAAACTTGAACTCGCTGCTTCCAATCATCATCCTATACGTTCGTCCAGTAATTACATTTGGAGTCACATTTTTCTCTTCATATGCAATAAGAGCTTAAAAGGACAAAACCTAAACTTAAACTTGATGGAGCTTGCAGTACATTAACATGTCTTGTCAATAACAAACAATCTCCTTAAACGCAAGAAGTTGAACCAAGAAGAAACAATTTGAAAATTGCAATGCAATAATAGAACCAACGTTACACTAATTTATGTTACAATTATATATCCATCTATACTTCTTCTTATGTTCCAGACTCATATCAACAAGAACCACACACATACAAAACATTTTCAAAAATATTCCAGCAGCAACAATATCAGAAAATACTTCAAAACAGCCCAACATCACATAACTATCAAAATACGATTTTCCGGTCGTCTATTCGTGTTCTTGCTTATATAGCATAGCTATAACTTGGAATCACTCAATAAAATGAAGGGTGCGAATTATTACCTTCAAATAGCAGCAACACCACTTAAAAACGAGACTCCTTCACGACGAAGAATCCTTCAAATCACAACCAACGAGGAGGAAAGAAGTAACATAATCTCTCTGAACATTTCGAGGGTGAAATCACATTGAAATCTTGTAAATCTTTGCTTGGATGATAGGGAACCTTTAGAGAGGATTTAGGACTGTTTTATTCTTATTTTGGTCGAAAATAATGAGATAAAACGAAGGGAAATTTGATCTTATAAAGCTAAACCGACATATGGGCTAGGGGCCCACTTTCACGTGCCTTCTTGTGCAGCCTCACTAAAATATGAATATCTCTCAATTCTGAAGTCGTATGGACAAATGATTTAGTGAGTTGGAAAGTAGATTCGTAGACCTTTGATTTCATATATTGGGGATCTTCTAAAGCTTTATAGATTGAGAGAAAATCTCCGAGACATTTAACCTAATTTTCAGAAAATTTATCAAAGAAAGTTACTCTAACTTTTGCCAACTTTTATTTCCCAACTTGCTTGACTTCAAAACTTAACTTACGATCATTGGGCGACTATATCACCTTATAAAACATCCTTATTAGCATATAAGACACTCTTTTTATTATCCCCAAAGGTACCGGTTAACTTAAGCGTTCTGAACGGGCGGGGTGTTAGAATAGACATTCTTTAACTCGAACTTGTTTAAGGGCATCCTTGACCCATAACGTTAGTTTAATTCTTTCATTTTTACCACCCCTATGAAAACTTATTCTTCTAACATGATACACCAAGTCATATAAAGCTCATATGCTCATGCAATGATACGCATACTATGCGAAAGAACCACGGGGTCTCACAGAAGGTCTTAGGATAGACTTGACTATAAGAAGTCGAGTACCAAACTAAGCATAGTCTAGTCTATACTACTACCTTCATCCATAATGAACTTACTAGGATTAGACAGACACCACGCACACAGAGATGTATCGAATGTATAAAGGGTCTATATATTTTGACAACCAGTAAATATTTAGAATCAAGATTTACAAAGGTAACAAAAGTTATATTTCGATTATTTCTTATGGATTGTTTGATTTGGTGCATTAAAAATAGCATGCATGAAATAATACACATGCATTAATATACACAACTTGAGATCATGATAATTTTTTAGAGCACTTCCTTCATTAATCATTCTAATTCATGCATTAAAATCATTGCATTGTGAATACCATGAATTTTTATATATTAATAATACACAGCTTAATACACAACGAGTGGACTCGATAATAAACATTAATGGATAGTGTACAAAATGTATGTCATCTTTTGATTGATCTATATTAGATCAGGAGTAATTTCGATAATAGTTGACATTAAATTGACCAAATTGCTAGGATCCCAAAAAAAAATAGCTTGAGATCTCCAGTATCTTGATTACAAAAATAAATCCAATTAAGCTTATTTAAGATTTGTTGTTGTTCATACATATTGTTCTCTTGCAAGTTGATCATTTGTTTCTTCTCTTGCTCTTGAAATTTTTACTGACGCCCTTGACACATTTTCTTCTTTTTTTTCCAAGCTTGGTATCGACAAGAGGTGGACGGATCTTCACATTAAACAATTCTTGTGGCACACACCATTCCAACTCGAGAGGGACAATATTAATATAATCCAAGTTAACTCACTGTCCTCAATTACGCTTGCAATCATAACGTCATATGAACCATTGAGGCGCAACACAATCGACATTGTCGTCTTACTAAAAGATTTCCAATTCTAGCTTTTGGGAGTCTCCTCCCATACTCCCATATAATCACTACTAGCAACAACAAATTCAACTACTGTCATTATAGACTACAAAGATAGATACTAGATTATAGTATTAGTCTTTAACAATCGATGAGATACGAAATTCATACAAAAATGCAACTGAATGAGATCGGGTTCAAAATTGAGTTCCTGCAATGAAAAGCGTATTTTTAATACTTCTAAACTACTGAAATGTATCTACTAATGAGTTATCAAATGTATCTACTAATGAGTTATCAAGTTATTATGGAAGATTTCTCAAGCTTCTACAATGGCGGAAAAATAATTTTGAAGCTTGGTTTTAAAAAGAAAATGGAGTAAAAATGAAAACAAAGAGTAGGATGATGATGTATTACCTATGAAATGGATAATATGGCCGAAAAATTCGCCGTAACCAGTAAAATCAACAACAAAACGAGTTGCTTTTTGGAGAGTTTTCTTTTTCAAATATAATTTTAAAAATTGAATAAACACATATTATTTCATATTTGTTGGAAAAGAAGAGGGGACCAAAGTGTATATATTAAAACTTATGAGATGTTTTTGTATGTTCCAAGTAGGGCACATGGGTGATGTCATAATTGATGGCTATGCCACTAATTTTCAAGATTTTTGACTTAATGTCACATTAAGTCTTGAGAGTGGCTATTTTGCTAACTCTCCCTAGTCAGTATACAAAAAAAGGTTCAATTTGAAGCGATTTATTTGTGGGAGTTCTAAGAAATCTCACTATAAACTTATTTTGTGACGTTTTTTCTAACCCCAACAAAATAAGTCTTCTTGTGGCGGTTTTACTGAAAAGGTTTTTAATTTGCCACAATTCGTACGATTAGTGCAGATTAATAAACCCCACAAATTTGTGAATTCAACAATTTTAGAAATTATATATTTTGTTTTTGTTATATTCATATTATTAAATTGTTTTAATTTTTAAAATGTATATTTCTTTTTATATTATTTATCTTTCACTTCAAACTTTTACTTATCGTGATTTCATGTAATTATTCATATTTTTTATTTCTGATTTATTTTCTTTATTTAGTATAATTGAGTTATTATTCTAGTTTTTGAAATTTCACCTCCAAATATTAGAAAGAACGGGACATTAACAAACTTTTCATATAATAAGTCATTAAAATAGATTTTCTTTGTTGAATGAGGTTAGACTTTTTCTTGTGAGTTATATTTACTCAAATTCCGTTGGAACTTATTTTATATTACGTTGAAATTGAAATAAAAGTATTATGTTAAAGTTTTTTATTTAGGATTTTAAATTTATGTGATAATTTTTATTTCAATTTTGTTGTTTTGGCAATATTGACATGTTATGTCCTACACATCCAATGTTATTCATTTTATAATTAGAATTGAAAGATTATTTTTTGTCAAATATCTGAATAATGTTATAGTATTATATTTATAAATATTAATCTTCTTATTAAACATGAAGCCCATGATATTCTTAGAAAATATATGCTTTTAGTTTTTATAATTAATTAAATTGAAATATTATTAATTTAAAATATTCATCAATTATTTTTACATTATTAGCTACAAATATATGATTATTGATTAACATATTCTCAAGAAATGATATGTATCTTAAATGTCAAATTTATATTTGTCAAATATTAAAATTATAATTTTTGACAATGAGCTTTATTTCAGTATTTTAATCTAACCTTGTAGTGGCAAATTTTCATATGGATGACCAGATTTAGAGTTTTTAAGAAAGGCAATTCCATCTCAGTGTGGAATTAAGGGGGAGTGCATGGTTGGCCTGTTACGGAATCGACATGTTCTTATTCGTTTCTCATAAATGGAGGACTATATCAACATACTATCAAAAGGGGTATATTACATAACTTGCAATGAAGGATATTCATATCTAATGAGGACTCTAATCTATGATTCTAAGTTTAGGGTGCAGGAGGAAACATCAAGATCCATGGCATGGATTTCATTTCCGAATCTACTACCAACATTCTTTGAGAAGGAGTCCCTCTTTTCCCTGGCTTCAGCAGTAGGTATTCCTTTGCAACTAGATCAGGCCACTATCAACAAGACTCGACCAAGTTGTGCCAGAGTCAAAGTTCTGGTGGATCTTCGTGCAGACCTGCCAAAAAAAGTTTACATGGACATTGAGAATGAGAAAACAGGAGAAACAAGATCTCAAGCAGTTCACATCAGATATGACTACATTCCTAAATATTGTGAGGAATGTAAATTACAAGGACATAACAAACGAGAGTGTAAAATTTTAAATCCTGAATCACAGATGATTGACAAGGACAGGAAGTTGAAGGAGAAAATACATGGAGATAGTGAGGACAATGATAATAAGGATGGATTTCCTAGCAGACCTGAACCTCAACAATTTCAGAAAGGAAAAGCAAGGGTGCTGTCCAGTGGAAAAGTGGTCGGTGACCCTGGAAACTGGAAAATTATAAATGATCGAAGGCTTCCTCAAGCAGTTAGTACCCAAGTAGAGGTTCCTGTCAGCAACATGTTTGATATTCTTAACAATGATGAAGTTGAAGCCAACAGTACAGAAAGTCCCAGCAATGACAGTGAGCAAGTAGAGAAAAAGGCGGGTAAGAGTGATAGAAAAGAGGAACAAGAAGCAGACAAGGCAACAAAGGTGCGAATTGGAACAGTAATGCATGATTCTACAGTGAATGAAGCTATTCGGGCAACAAGTGGGTTAAATGACAACAATAAGGGTAGTATGACAAAGCAACAACAACTAGGTGATACCAGTAGAAGCACCAACATCGCTTCAGACAATGGAAATCGTGCACAACAAGTAATTTCTACTAAGGAGTGGATAAATTCAGCATTTGCGAACCCCAATAAAAAAAATGAAGAATCCAAGAATCATCAAGAGAAAAGGTTAGATACTACTCCAATTAACAAGGCGATTGAAGTGGTAAATGAAGAAGAACATAACAACGGGTTAGGGGCAGTTGAAATTTAGCAAGGAGATAATATTGTTATAAGTGACAAGATGCAAGAGGATAGAAGTAATGACAGTATGGCAATAGTTGAAGTCCTTACAACAGTGCAAACAAATGATAATTTTATGTTGATGTACACAGAGTCGCCTAGTTCAACTTTGCATGACATTCTTACTCATAAGATTGTTGAACCAGACCCAGACCCAGACCCAGAAGCTATAGAAGGTGCTAAGTTGATTGACATTGCAATACAATCAGCAGTAAATGAGGCACAAATATACAAAGATGCAGATGTATCACCTAGGGTTGCTAAAGCAATGAAATCAGCTAGGAAGGGTAAAAACCAGGGTAATGGAGACTCAGCCCAATTAATTAGAGTGCAACCAAAGCGGAAGGTGTTTTCTCAATACTCAAGATGATGATTAAAGCTCTTATATGGAATATTAGGTCTGTAAAGACACATAAAGCATTTCAAAGAGTGCAAATGTTGCACAATTATCATAAGTTTGCTTTTGTGGCTCTATTGGAACCTTTTCAGCATGTTAGATTCATCAATAGATATAGAAGAAGGCTCAAAATGCCTAAGGCAATGCATAATTGCAATGGAAATATATGGATCTTTACTAACCATGGGTTTGATGTGACAGTGGTGAGTGATTCTCAACAACAACTCACAATTTTGTTACAAAGTCAATCTCTTAACAGCAACATATATGCTACTATAGTGTATGCTAAGTGTGATGCTTCTAGGAGGATGGAGTTGTGGGATGACATTTACTCATTAGCCAATGGAATGAGTAGTCCGTGGCTAATTGGTGGTGATTTTAATGTAGTGCTAAGTGGAGAAGAGAAAATAGGAGGTCTTCCGGTGGTAGATTCTGATCATGAAGATTTCAGAACTTGTATCGAGTCATGTGAGCTTGCACAAGTGCATTTCAAGGGTAGTCCATTTACTTGGTGGAATGGTAGGTCAGGCAGTGATTGCATTTTTGAAAGGCTTGATAGAATCTTGTTGAATTTTGAAATGCAAAATATCTTTCCTCATTTTGAGGTAGATCATTTACCTAGAACAGGGTCGGATCATGCCCCTTTGGTACTCTCTTGTGAAGATAGAAGGATCAGATTTAGGAAACCATTTAGGTTTCTTAAATTTTGGACAGAACATGCATCTTTCAAGGATGTGATTAGGCAACAATGGGATACTGATTGCTCTTCTAATTCATTTTTGAACTTTAAGCTAAAGATCAAAAAGGTTAAGACTGCCCTAACTTCCTGGAGTAGGGAGACGTTTGGTGACATTTTTCAACAACTTATCATTAGAGAGGAAATAGCGAGAATTAAAGAGAAGTTATTTGAAGAGGATCCTTCTAGTGAGCATAGATCTGTCATGCAAAGAGCAAAAGCGGAGTATAATAAGTATCTACATTTTGAAGAAGTTTATTGGCAACAAAAAGCTGGATATGAGTGGTTTGTTAATGGTGATAGAAATACCAAATTCTTTCAGAGTTTGGTGAAAGGTAGGAGGCAGAAGCTTAAAGTGAATAGAATTCAAAATTCACAGGGTGTCTGGCTAGAGGAGGAAGGAGAGATTTCTTCAGAAGCAGTAGATCATTTTCAAAAGCAATTCACGCAAGAAAGAGATGCTACAAGCTTTTCTTTATTATCTCATATTCCTGAGTTGATTAGTGCAGAGGATAATATTTTGTTGAGTGGGAGTCCTGATAGTGAAGAGGTTAAACGTGCAGTTTTCAAGCTTAATGGGGATAGTGCTAGTGGCCCTGATGGACTCACTGGTACATTCTACCAAGTCTGCTGGGATATTATTGGGTCAGATATTGTAAGAATGGTGAAAGATTTTTTTGTTGGGAACACTCTTCCAAAGTCTATTACTCATACTAATTTGATTCTCATACCTAAAAAGGATAACATACAAACCTTCTCAGATATGAGACCTGTTAGCCTGAGTAACTTCATAAACAAGATTCTGTCAAGAATTGTGCATGACAGACTAGAATGCATGTTACCAAAGTTGATATCTTCTAATCAATCAGGTTTTGTCAAAGGAAGGAGCATTATTGAGAATGTTCTTCTTACACAAGAGGTGATTACAGATATTACCAAAAGAGGAAAACCTGCAAATGTGGTCATTAAGCTGGATATGGCTAAAGCTTATGATAGAGTTTCTTGGTTTTTCTTGATGAAGGTGTTAAAGAAGATGGGTTTTTCTAATACTCTGGTTGATATAATTTGGAGGCTGATCTCTAACAACTATTACTCAGTTTTGCTCAATGGGCAATCTCATGGTTTTTTTCATTCTACAAGGGGAATGAAGCAGGGAGATCCTCTCTCTCCTGCTCTTTTTATTATATCATCAGAGGTTCTTACTAGGGCTCTCAACTCTCTATTTGATGATCCCCGATATGTTGGATATGGGATGCCAAAGTGGAGTGTTAATCTGAATCATCTTTCTTATGCTGATGACACCATTATCTTTGCTTCTTCTCATTCATATTCTTTGGAAAAAATTTTGGTTACTTTGCAGGAATATGAGAAGCAATCAGGACAGAAGGTGAATAAAGAAAAGAGTTTCTTTTATTTACATCAAAATGTGGCTGCAGGGATCGCTCAACAAGTGGAGCATAGCACAGGCATGAGGAAGGGAGTATTCCCAATGAAATATTTAGGATGTCCCATCACTCATGGTAGGAAAAGGAAAGAACATTATTCAGAATTGTTGAACAGAGTGAAAGGTAGAATTCAAGCATGGAAAGGAAAGATGCTATCTTATGGCGGTAAAGAGGTTCTTCTATCTAGTGTTCTTCAAAGCACTCCCATTTATACCTTATCTGCTATAACCCCTCCTATGTGTGTGATTAAGGAACTTCATAGGATTTTTGCTAGATTTTTTTGGAGTAACAAGGAAACAGGAAGGAGCAAGCATTGGTCTACGTGGAATAAAGTTTGTTTTCCAAAGCAGGAAGGTGGACTTGGTTTCAGATCTATGTTTGATGTCTCTCAGGCCATGTATGCTAAGTTGTGGTGGAGGTTTAGGACACAAAATAATTTGTGGTCCAATTTCCTTTGGAATAAATATTGCAAGAAGCAAATTCCTACTCTTGTTGAATGGAAAGGGGGATCTCAAATCTGGAAACATATGCTAGAGAACAGGGAGATTATCGAGCAGCACTTATGGTGGGAACCAAAGGGGGGTACTTCTACTATATGGTATGACAATTGGTCTACATTGGGACCTCTTCACCTACTTCCTTTAGAGAGTCAAACATGCCATCCTATGAGAGATATTGAAGAATTTCTAACAACTGATGGCTGGGACTTTGAAAATATGAAGAATTATGTTCCAGAGTATGTGGTGAATCATGTCACACTGAATTTGTGTAATGTTAAGCTAAGTGGACAAAGTGATAAACCGTGGTGGACTAAAACTAGCACTGGAAAATTCAGTGTTAAAAGCGCTTGGGAATTGTTGAGGCAAAGAGAGGATATCAATGATGATTTTAATCTTTTATGGATGAAAGGATTACCTTTTAAATTCTCCTTTCTTACTTGGAGAATTTGGCAAGGTAAGGTTCCTGTAGCTGTTGTCATGCATTCATGGAATCATAATATTTCTCAATTGTGCAGATGTTGTTCTATCCCGGAGAGAGAAACAATTGAGCATTTATTTCTAAAAGGTGAAATTGCATCTATTGTATGGAATTATTTTGGTAGAGCAGCAGGATTGACTGGCTCATTTGTTCAACTGAAGCAGTCAGTGAAAAAATGGTGGGGTGCAAGTGGAAATACAAGATTAAATGTGGTATTTCAAGCTGCACCTATTGTGATTCTATGGTTTCTATGGAAAAGGAGAAATACTATCCTTCATGGAGGTTCTTATTCAGTTGGTAAAGTTAAATGGGAGATCACTGACACTATTTTGAAATTACTCAAAGAGAGATTTAATTGGGACTTCGGTTCCAATAATTGGCCATTGTTAATAGCATCTCTAGAGGGATACAAAGCTAATCACATCAGTAAGATTGTTAGATGGTTCCCTCCTCCTACTGGTTGGCTAAAATGTAACACGGATGGGGCTTCTAAAGGGAATCCTGGACCTAGCTCTGCAGCGTTTTGCATTAGAGATCAGAATGGGAATTTTCTGGCTGCTAAAGGAGTTAAAATGATTGATTCTACTAATTTAGTGGCAGAAGCAAGAGCTATTAGAGAGGGATTGATGTTCTGTAAAGAGAATAGATTGACTAACGTACTGGTAGAGACAGACTCTCTAGCAATGGTTAATATCATAGAAGGGAGGTGGGAGATTCCTTGGAGTTTGAGTTTGGAGGTAAACACTATCAATGAGCTAATGAGGATTGTATCAGCAAGAGTACAACATTCCCTCCGGGAAGGAAATACTCTTGCTGATTTTTTTACTAACTTGGTTTTTATTTTTGCAGGTGGATTTCAATATAATCAATTCCAGGAACTTCCAAGTGAAGTCAAAAGAATCATTAACCTAGACAAAGTTGGCACTCCTCATATAAGAAGAAGTTCCATAGATTAACTAGAAATTCATCAAACTCTTAATTATATGAAAGGAAGGTGAAAGTAAACAGTAGTCACTTCTCTAGAAGGCAAATAACAAAGTCTGAAGAAATTTCATATGGTTATAGCATCATGCACCTGGTGAGAGCTTTAGGGTGTCCTTTTGATGCTAAATCAAGACTTGGTTGAGTAATCCTAGTAAGTTGCTACTGTCTTGAAGAGGATCCTTCTTCACATGTATTAAATGTACATAATATATTAGATCTCAATTTAGAGATTTTGCCCTGTAATTTAGTTTTTAGATGGTGGTATTAATCTCCTTAGAGATTCAACCCATCAGAAGCTAGATAAAGGGAAAAATCTAGATCTTGAGAATCTAAGTTCAGGTTCTTAGTAATGGAGGAGAGAGCTTTGGTTCTTACACATTGTTGAGGTTAGAGTTGGAAATGGAGAGGCAATAGGGGTCACTTACTGTGTTTTGAGGACTTTGACATGCTTTTTCCAAGCTCGATCATGGATTTTCCTCTTCACTAAGGTATGATGAAGTCGAAAGGAATGTACGGATTCAAGAGGTCAACTACAACAACAAATAAACAAGCTTATCAACGGAAAAAAGACGAAGTGGAAAGGTTAGTTTTTCCCCTGTTTTTTCGTCTATGATTGGAGCAGTTTCGCCTCTTGAAGAACAAGCTTTCGGACGAGTTAGAGGTGAAATGGTCGATTGACAGGTGGAGATGTGGATGAAGTTTTGAAGAGGACAACTCTTCACTTTCCTCTTTCCACTTTTAGTTCTGTCCAGATTTTAATTCTTTTCCTTTCTAATTTCTCTTTATTTGTTTGTTTATTTTTTTCTTTATTTCCTTCCTTTATTGATTGGGCCTGCTGACTTGGGCCTGATCATTTGATGTATATTGCTTTTATTTTGATTAATAAAATCTGGCCCTTTGGCCTTTTAGTTAAAAAAAAAAAAAAAGTCACCTCAGGAGGGGAGAGTTGATAAAAGTTGGTTGCTAAAACTTTAGGGCCAAACACAAGAGAGGTTGGGCCTTTCTCCAGTCCGTTGTTGTACACAAATTCAGTATCCATATGTGATTCCACTTGTTGATTGTACTGTCAATTTGCAAAAATAAAAATAATGATTACTAATATTTTGTATATTAGACATATAATAGCAGTAATATATGAACACATAAAAAGAGTTAAAATTGTCTTTGAACTATGTGAAATATATCACATATATCCTCCGTTATTTGAATAAAAAATGTCCCCATCTTTATCCCAAGAGATCACAGATATTCTTAAGAGTAACAATTCAAATATTTAGTCAATTAGGATTCCCACTAAATGATGAGTCATTAATTCTGACTCAATTTATAACCCACCCAAATCCATTCTTGCTAACTATCGCTATTGCGTAGTTTAATGAGATTAGCATGAAATTTTTGGTGTTTAACTATGAAATTTTGTTCCTTATTTTTGAGTAGTGTTTGCATATAGAAATTAAATTCATTTGAACAAACCTGTTGGCTAAGGGCTACAAAATTGAGGTCAGGACCAGGCATGAATGCTGTCACAAACACAGCCACAACAATCTTGTGAGGGAACTTTTCCATGGCAAGAGATATATTGATGCCACCCATACTATGTCCCACTAAAACAACTCTTTCTTGTTGTGGCAAAGAATTCATAAATTCCATCAATGGTTCATTGTAATCAGCCATTGAATTGAGATCTTCAACATGTTTTGGATTAATTCCAGAGGCAGCCATGTCAAGAACACTAACTTTGTGGCCTTCACTTCTTAGAATTGTCACAACTTTGTACCAACACCATGCACCATGACAAGCTCCATGAACTAGTACAAAGTGATTTTTATTACCCTTCTCCATTTTCCCTCTTTTTCTTGAAGAATTGTGTAT
>JAJOOI010012164.1:0-87294 GCA_029582585.1 Solanum bukasovii
ATATATAAAAGAGAACCCTAGGCCCGCATACGTGGTGCCACAATAAACAAGAATTCCCTTTTAATTTATTTATTTCCAAAACTAGCGTTCCCACCTCTCAGCACCTTCACAATTGTCACCACCATCTTATAAATTAAGCCTCCACGAAATCTTCCATATGTATAAATATCAGCCCCCTTTGAACTTACTTAAATAACTTATCACCAGATAGATATACTGGGCCAAACTTAATCCTATGTACACTTGCATTGTTGCATGCTTTAGTCTACTATTTCTCGATAATCTTACTTTACCTTTGGTTATTTGAATTAATCAAATTTTTTTCTAGGTGTGGTACATGTAAATTGAATGTCAATGTCATTTAGTAGAGCTTTGAATTGTACATATAGATTGAATGTCAATGTCATTTAGTATAGCTTTGAATTGATATCTGATATACACGTTGTTGGATTTTAAAAGGTAAATGAAATATGAAGAGTTGAGACTTTCATAAAAAGCTTTGAATTTTATGAAAAGTTGTGACCATTATGATGAGTTGCAACTTTTATGAAAATTAATAACTTTTATGAAAGATTGTGACCTTTTCGAAGGGTTGTAACTTTCCAAATAGTTGTGGCCTTTCTTATAAGGAATAATAAGCATTTGTTTACACTACCCTTTGTTGTCTATAAGTTGATGAATATCCTCTCATTTTAAAACAACGAAAATTCTGAACTTCTTCTTCTTCTTCTTTAACACAATTAAATATTCATGTACTTTGCTCATGTTAAGTGGCTCATTGACACTGTGCATTCAGTGGGCTCGATTTTTTCTTTCAATTTCATTCTATTGTTACAAATCCTGGTATGTTTTTTAAGTGATTAGTTTATGGTTATGTTGTTACTTCTTGTTTTTGAGTACATGATTTAAACTTTGTTGTTTATATTTCAGCAGAGTTATTGTTATAAGTATTTGTTAGTACAGATTAAATAACACACGTTAATTGAGTATTCATGCAACTTTCCTCTACCGAAATTATTGAGGTACAACGAAAAAATCCCTTAAAGTTCTGTACTACCATCTCTTGAAGACAAAGTTCAAATTTGGTATGTCACTGTAAGGTCATAATGACCGTAAAATCCTTATCATACCTTGATGTGCAAAGTGAACCAGCAAAAGAAGACAAAAAAATAATAATTTTTTGACATGGCTTCAAGGATGTTGTGCCGGATGACCTATAGAGGAATATGACTAGACTGGAGCCTCTTTTAATCCCATAGATAACTACAGAATAAATTAATTGTTCATATCCAATATGAAGTACGGATAGATTCTCAAGTTTACTGCAAGTTCTCAATAATATTCTTCAAGTAATATATGTGTTTGTCGACACTGTGATTGGAATAGAAAGGTAGTTTCAAGTTGAACTCCACTACTTTGGTATGCTGATTTTTAAAAAGCGCGCAAACAAACAGAATAAATTTGTGTAATACTTTTCTCTTTCAAGTATATATGATAAGTTGAATTGTTGTCCAATATGATACATTCTATCTTTAATTTTTCATTTTAATAATTTATTATGATACATTTACATTAGGAACTTTAAAATAATAAATGGAAAACAAAAGATAGGGCTTAACTTTCTACACATTAAAATTAGAATATTTGTTTTCTTTTTCAGCCTTTTAAAATTTATTTATCCCTTCACAATCGATTATTTATTTAATAGAAAAATTAATTTCTCTGGCTGATGTTCATTTAATTCCCCAAAAATATCAAATAGTAACACTTACCGGAAGCAAAATGATAAATTATAAAATTATTATTGTTCGCTACTACAGAATTTTACATGTAACATAATATAGTGTTTTAATTTTAATGACTGATAGATTTTAATTATTTTATAAATTCCGTGAGATTGAATTCCCGCTAGAGGTGCGGGTAGTTTTTCTAGTTTAGTATAAGAATGCCTGCTATCTAAGTCCTTCGTTTCAATAAATAATTAATCACCAAATTACCTAAAAAAATTGGAGTAAATAAATCATGTATTACCGAGATTAAATTAAAGACAATGTGCATGTATTCTCTGGTTGTAGTTATGGTAGAACTCTATAAGCATATGGAGAAGACTTATTGAGTTGATACAAATAGATACAATTATACTAATAGGATATGGCTACTCTTTAGTAATAATTATGTTTTCTAGTTTTTCCATTTGGGTGTTGAATACATTATAAGCATTCCTCTAATAAAAATGGTTTATATTTGTTTCGTTATACCCAAATGTTTAATCCATGGTTAAATCTTTTTCCTCTATCTCTCTTTTCTACGGTCAGATAAAAATTCCTAATTCCCTTCCTTCTAATTTTTGGATCTATCAAGAATATCATAAAAGAAATTCAAACACAAATCCAAACAGAAACACAAAGCTTACAAGGTGATCTCCATTATCAACTGAAATCAGAACTAACACAACTAGTTCTCCACAAAAAGATGTACACATCACAACATCAATCCAAAATGTATGTTTATCTTATGGATGGAACTACATTATAGACTAGCTACTATATGGATAGATTACAAAAAAAACATTAGATTCAGGTTTCCCCTCTATGTATTCTTTAAGAAAATACATGAAACTGAGGAGCACCTATTGTTTCTTTTGTTGTTACAAATTCATTGTGGCTGTGAACGCTCAATTGGATGGGTATATAAAAGAGTATAGGAGATTGGCAGGAGGAGGTCAGATGGATGAGTAGATGTGTAAATAAGAAATCTTGTATCAGTGGTATGCTCAACTGTTTGTTTGTTTGTTATGGTTGTATCTGTAATAAGGGAAAGAAACATGCTCAGATTTTAGAAAAGACATTATCCGGCTGATTGTGTGGGCAAATAAATGGCTATCCATGTTTATTTCAAAGGACATAAGTCAAGGAAATGACAACCACTACTTAATCATCTACAACTATAAAACCCCAATTTTTTGAAACTTCTAAATTAACTCGTACATTCGTGGAAAGACAAAGAGGGCGAGAAATGAGTTAAGAATGATGTGGTATGTCATATTTTTAAGTGTTCAAGGGTTGTATCTCAAGTTTTGAAGTTAGGTAAGTGGCAAAATAAAAGTTGGCGAACATTATCGTAAGTTCATTTCTAAAGATTTCTCTAAAATTTGGGTAAAATATCTCGGAGGTTTTATCCAAATCTATAAATATTTATGGGGCCCAAGACCTATCAATTCAAAGGTCTACGAGTCTAGTTTTCAGCGCATCAAACCATTTATCCATACGACTTCAGAATAGAGAGATATTCGCGTTTTCGCGAGACTATGCAAGTAGGCACGTGAGGTAGGGACCTAGGTCGGTGGAACTTTTTATATATCTTTCTCTTCGACTTTTTGTTCATTTTTTTAGTTAAGAACCAGAAAACATAGAAAACCCATTTCTAGGATCAACCAAATTATAGATTTTCTCAACTTAAGTCTTTGAAGAAAGTTATTCTATGGGTTAAGCTCGTCATCATGGTATAATTTTTTTATCGATTTCGTAGCATATCATACTTTGTTGTTGTAACAATAATGTTTGGACATATCTTTAGGTTTTGAGGTGTATTACGAACTTAAGATCAAGGTAAGACCCTTCTTTCATCAACTCTAACTTTAATAAGCCGCAAATAGCAAATTGCGACGGAAATACAGATCTTTTATCAGAATATCATGGTATATTCTAATCTTGTGTGTTGATTATGGTCCTGCCTTGTTGTAGTATCGAGGGGGGAAGGGGTTGTGAGTAAAAGATTTGGGAGGTTTGTTAGCTTTTGTTGTATATGTTTATGGGTAGGATGGGGCCCTGTCCCGCCAATCTTTACTACTCTTAGAGGCTTGCAGACTAGTGTGTGGGGTGTATAGTTATGTTATGGTTGTGCTGGCCTAGTTTTGTTTATTTGATGTAGCTTGTTAGCTGTTTGATGTATTGTCTTTATATATACCTCATTTTAGTTTCTGTATAGAGATCTTGGTGGCCTCGACGGCCCAATCAAGACTTCTGTGCTAGTTGGCTATTTCTTTATATGAACTATTAGGAGTAGTTGTTTCTTTTATAGATCTGTTGATAGTTGCCTTATCGGCCGAGTGCTTAATTTTAAGTTGAGATACACTTGTTTGTTTTCTTGATTGCGTGTGGATGTCATGCACTAGTAGCAAATGGTTTAGTAGGGTGGCTTAGCCCTGATTTTTAGCATTAAGAGCCAGTTGCACCCCTTGAGTTTGGGGCATGGCAAACTTGATATCAGAGCAACGTCGCACCCTAGGGAGTCTGCAAGTTGTGTCTAGTAGAGTTTTGTTTATAAATGTTTTGTGCACCACATTCGATAAGTTGGAAGTTACTGGGCATGTTAGAATGACTATCCTTTTTTTGCTAACCTCGTGCTATAGAGCGGTGTCTTAAGGGTTGAGGTTTCTGGCTTACCATTGGTATTTGTATGCAGATAGAGATGGATGACACCAGATAGACCACAGCTAGCCAGGGGCTAGATACATCTGCAGGCGAGGGTACCGATAAGGTACCACAGGTGGAGGTATCCCATTGTGAGACCCAGGAGGAGACATCTTCTCAGCCTCCTATAGATTTTTCACCACTTAAGAAGCCTCTAAGGGCAACATGACCCCAGCTCTACCAACTGTACCACCTCTAGTTCCGCCTTTTCTATCTGATCAGGATTTCAAGAGTGAAGTATGTATGTTAGCACAGTTAGTAGTTTCACAACGCCAGCTGACTGCACCAGATGTTGCCGGACCTTCTAAAGGGCCTGGAAGTTTGAGAGTTTGTTAATTTCTTGCCTTGAATCCTCTACAGTTTACAGGGACAAATCGCAGAGAGGATCCTCATCACTTTGTTGATCAGCTTTATAGGATCTTCAGAGTCATGCATGCCTCATCGACTGAGTCATTTGAGTTAGTAGCATTTAGATTGCATGATGTTGCAGTTTTGTGGTACGACAGTTGGGAGAGATCTAAGGGAAATGTTGCATCTCTACCCACTTGGGATAGTTTTACAGAAGCTTTCATAGATCACTATTTACCTCGAGAGATAAGGGAAGCCCAGGTGGACCAGTTTCTGAACCTCCGATTGGGCATCATGAGTGTCTGAGAGTATGGGCAGAGATTTGATTCATTGGCTAGATATACACAAACATTGGTTGATACGATACATGACAGGGTGCGTAGATTTGTGAGAGGGCTTGACTCAGACTATATCGATGCTTGTTCTATAGCTGCAATAAATGATAATATGGATATCTCATGTATTTAGGCCTTTGCAAAGTGCGTAGAAGATCAACGATATCTATAGTATATGAGTGAAAGGGTCGAGAGAGAGACAGAAGAGGGTTATGGCCGTTGGTTCACAGGGAGATTTTTTGGGTAGTCCTAGACCTCGATATTCAAGTAGGCCACCTAAACCTCCACCATAGCAGCTCCAGGGTAGTAGATTCTATCATTAGGGACATTCAGGCTTAGGTGAGGGTTCACAAGCATTAGTCTTTTAGTAGCAGAAGAGTTTAGGCCAGGCTATGACAGTCCCATCGCGTTGCGGTACTTGCGGTAGGATGCATTTAGAGAGGTGCATGCATGGTCCCACATTTGTTATTCTTATGGATATGAGGGGAATGGGTAGAGGAACTGCCTGACCATAGGT
Organism: Solanum bukasovii; assembly: GCA_029582585.1. Taxonomy (NCBI): domain Eukaryota; kingdom Viridiplantae; phylum Streptophyta; class Magnoliopsida; order Solanales; family Solanaceae; genus Solanum; species Solanum bukasovii. Next base: position 5,673 of record JAJOOI010012164.1, read on the forward strand.
TAGGATGGTATTGGTCAGTTGACCAGGTCAGTGGTAGGTTCCTCCTTATCAGCATAGTCTACAGAGCATGGACTCCAGACTTCAGTAGGTAGAGGCATAGGTAGACGCAGAGAGGGAGCATCTAGTTCTGGTAGTGGCCAAAACCGTACATATTCACTAGCCAGCCGACTGGTCTCAGAGTCATCACAAGATGTTGTGATAGGTGCATTAATTGTTTGCGCCCATTGTGTTTATGCTTTAATGGATCCTAAATATACTTTGTCTTATGTTACTCCATTTATTGAGGGGAAGTTATGTATAGTAGGAGAGCCATTAGATCGACCCTTTATTGTATCTACACCAGTTGGTGAGTCTATTATTGGCAGGAGAGTCTATCAAGGTTGTATGGTAGAAATTATCGACCGACAAACCTCTGTAGAGCTGGTAGAGTTAGAAATGGTTGATTTGGACGTCATTATGAGTATGGACTGGTTAGCGTCTTGTTATGCTAATGTTGATTATCGGACAAAGATTGTTAGATTCCACTTTCCAGGAGAGGTAGTTCAGGAATGGAAAGGCGATACAACAACACTGAAAGGTAGGTTAGTTTCCTATCTTAAGGCGATGAGGATGATTACTAAGGGTTGTATTTATCTTCTTGTTCTCATTCTTGATATAGATGAAGAACCATCGACTCTTCAGTCTATTCTGGTAGTTAATGAGTTTCTAGATGTATTTCCTGATGAGCTTCCTGGTATCCCTCCAGAACGGGAAATTGATATGCTACCAAGTACACAACCCATATCTATCCCTCCTTATTGAATGGCTCCTGCTGAGCTAAATGAGTTAAAGGATCAACTGAAAGACTTGATGGATAAAGGCTTTATCAAGCCTAGTGCTTCAACATGAGGTGCGCCAGTGTTAATGGTGAGGAAGAAAGATGGCTCACTGAGGATGTGTATCGATTACCGACAGCTGAATAAGGAAACTACAAAGAGTAAGTATCCCCTTCCGAGGATCGATGACATGTTTGATCAGTAACAAGGTGCTAAGTGCTTCTCAAAGATTGATTTAAAATCAGGGTACCACCATGTACGAGTTCGGGAGAAAGACGTTTCGAAGATAGCTTTTAGAACTAGATATGGACACTTTGAGTTCTTGGTAATGTCTTTTGGATTGGCTAATGCCCTAACAATGTTCATGGACCTGATGAATAGTATATTCAGTGTCACGACCCAGGGGTACCCCCTAGACGTAACATTGCGTACTTGACCCCGAAAGGGTCTCATGCAAGCCCTTAGCTTCATTATAACATAAGATCATATAAAAGTAGGGGAAATTTTAAAACTTTCTTTTTATACAATCGAAAACATTTTCATAAGCAAATGAAAGTCTTTACTACATCTTTGTCTCAAACCATCTATTACAACTCATGAATAAACGTCTTGGGACGCAGCCCATACAAATTCTAAAACATAAAGAAAAGACATAAAGGGGATAAGAGTTTGTCCTCGAAGCTATGAGGACTCACCAACTCTTCAACTCTTCTAGATCCTTGAAACCTAGCCTCCAAAGCAACTCAAGCCTCCAACCCTACATTTGGTTAGAATGTAGGCAGTATGCGTTAGTACAAAATGTACTACGTATGAAAGCTAGCACAACATCATAAGAGCATCTTAAATGGTTAGTGAACATAAGACATAAGCATAAGAGACAATAACATAGTCATAACATTATCATCATAGTCATAGCATAATCATCATAATGATAGCATGGTCTCCAACATAAGCATCCTATAAACATAAGTCAACATAAGACATAGTAAATGAACATAGGAGATAAGTCATAACCACATAAGCATAAATAGATTCTTGGTCATCTTTACCCTAATAGTGTAAGTGCATGGTTAAGTCATAAGTCTTTCTACCATAAGGGCACCATACTTCTAAGTAACCCTAACACACACTTGTGCAATGTATGAATGGCATCCCACACTACCCTTAATACTAAGCATGCCTTGAAGTCATCTTAGTCATACTCACCCTCCTATGGTCTTACTTAATAGCTTACTTTATAAGGTCAAAGGAACTACCACCTTAGTTAATCATGTCTTGGAAGGAAACTATGGCAACAACCCAAGCTAAGTCTATACTATGTAAAGGAACCCTTCACAACTACCCTCAAGTCGAAGTTGTGCCATGTGTAGGTAGCATGCCAAACTACTACCCACACTAAGTACTTCTTTAGACTACCATGAATTTCACTAGTTGGGGACTTGTCCCCCTTGACTATTTGCCTCTATTCATATAAGGTACTTCTCTATTTAGTACTAGGCAAGTCATCACACATGAATGAGCACAAGACATCAATTCAAGGCTACCAAGGAATAACACCCTACTAGGCTAGACCAAACTAATAATCTAACTAACATGACCTTACTATGCCAAGTCAATCTACCATGGAGACATACTATCATACTACTCCAAGCTCTCCAAGGAATAACGCTCTAATATGCTAGACCATGCTATCATCTTACTAATATAACTAGGTTAAGCTAAGCTAACTAACTTGGAAGACACACTAACATGCAAGTCCAAACTACTCTAATAAAGGTACAAGTGTCCTATCCTTGCTACCATGAAATAGTCCAAAACCAACTAAGTCATGCTACCCTTACAAGTGTACTAGGATACAAATGCAAGCTATCCATAGGGGAGTATAATTCTCAACCCTAAGCTATCCATAGGGGAGTATGATTCTCAACCCTAAGCTATCCTTAGGAGAGTATGCGTTCTCAATCCCAAGCTACAATGACTAACCTAACTCAAGCTACCCTTGACATGCATCTTACAATGCAAGGTCAAGCTACCCTTAGGAGAGTATGGATCCTCAATCCTAAGCTACCCTTAGGAGAGTATAAGTCCTCAATCCTAAAACTACCATGATATGGTATTGGTCAAACCAAGTCATGCTACCATGAAAACATCCTAACAATGCTAGTTCAAGCTACCCATAAGAGAGTATAAATCCTCAATCCTAGGCTACCATGACCAAATCATGCTACCATTGACATGCACCCTACAATACTAAGTCAAACTATCCATAGGAGAGTGTAAATCCTCAATCCCAAGCTATCCTATCATGGTATTGTCTTACCAAGTCAAGCTATACAAGAAGGGACCATATATCACAACTTAAAGCTATTATAATCTAAAATGCTTTGATTCATTTTAGGTTATTAAGTCAACCTAGAATCCTTCTATGTGAGAGAACTTGAATCTCCTAGCATATTCATGTCTAAGTGTATGAGAGAAAGATAATACACCACAAGATCACATCATATTGAATTCACTCCAAAGACCTAACATTGATGGCAACAAGCCCTACTTTCAAGCTTAAATTCATTCGATCATGATCCATGTCTAAATTACAAGCTATTCAATCACATTCTTTACTACTAAATGATTATAGTCGTAATTGATTCATAAAGGTTCAATTCTAACTTCACAATTCAAGATCCTTCCTATTCAATCAAGTCTAGTTCAATTCATGATTTGATGATCCTAAGTATGATCAATTAGCACACGAGAAATTGATTTAGGAAGATCACCTTTGAACCTTCAACTTTGCCTCTAATGGCATAAACACGCAAAGATCACATTCATCAATTTAGATTAGGGTTCATCATATAAATTACATGAATTCATCATAATATCATTAAAAAAAAATAGAATTCAATCATTATTGGATGCTATCCACTAGATTGGAATCACATCCAAGCCCTACCCACAATGCAATCACAACCCCAGCTAGAATTCGGTTTATGAGTTCACACTTGGGGGGAGGGGGAGAACTATGGGGGCACCATAGGTGGAAGAACCCATGGATGATTAAGCTCAACATACCTTCAATCAAAGGCCTAAACAAATCTTGAATCAATGGTGAAAATCTCCCTAATCTACTGCCCTCTTCTCTTCTTTTCTTCCTCTTCTTCTTCAATTCTAGAGGGATAATTTTTTTGGAGAGAGTTTTGGGGTCTTTGGATAAATGAGTTAAAGTGATTAGTGTAGGGGTGTAATAGGATTATATAGGTAGTTAAATAACCTATTAACCGACCTACATTAACCCCTAATTAATAACTAACTTTACCCCAAAACACTCAACTAAAACTAAAAGCTAAAAAACTGCCATGACTCATGCCCTTCCATCCACGGACCGTAGATAGGACTACTGTCTGTGATCTTCGTCCGTGGTTTGGACCGGAGGCTCATATTTTGCAGGCAAACTCAGGCCTGACCTACGCCCATGACCTACGGGGTGTAGGTTGATCTACTGGGCGTGAATTGCAACCGTAGGTCACAAAAAAATAGCTTTTGTGAACTGTTTTGGGGTCCTCCTCAAGGACCCCTTGGGTGGTCATTGGGGGGTCGTACCCGTACCCTTAACCCCTAAACATGTCATTCTATGTACGGGAGCCCTTTTTACAAGTTTTAACCCTCAGAAGACAGTCTAAAACCCTTACCAAAGGCTCTAGAACCCACTAGTTCAACTTGCTAAATTACGGGGTGTTACAATATCCTCTAGTTTGGAACATTCATCCTCGAATGACACTTTAAACACTTCTTAAAGTCTAAAATATAACTTAGCAGCCTATTATGCATATATTACCTCTAATGCACACAATCAAGGAAAAAACTTCAATCCCAACAAACTAGGCATGCTCATAATCAACTCATGAAGTCTACATGCAATTCTATTCAAAGCACTACCTGATGAGAAAAACAATGCATATAAGGAAATCATGGAAAAATACTATTCACACATGACTTCACATAAAAGCCAATCAAGAGGAACTTATCATCTCAAGCTTGAATATGAGTAGAAGGAAAGGATGAGGACATTGGGAAATATCATTGACCTTTGGCCTCCCAAGTAGCACTCTTAACCAAAATCCTTAATAAAGAATATTCCACACTACCTCATGGAACAACTCCCTTGTTCTTCTATTTCTTAACTTGCCGGTCCAAGATCTCTACCGAAACTTCTAAATTAGAGAGGTTCTCACTAAGCAACTATAGCTCACAAGCAACCTTACTAACACTACTCAAGATCTCACATGAGCCTAACAAACCGGGACTAAACTTCTCATACTCACTACACCTTTCAAGGTGAAAATATCTAGTAACCCTAATTCATGAACATCAAAGATACTAAACGACCGTGTTACCTAAGCACATTATCCCCCACTTGGGACTAAGCCTATACAAACTCTTTTAAGCATCAATTCTTTCATTTCTAAAGTGGGAGCAAGTCATCACTAAGATTTCACATCCATCACACAAAATGATTCTACACCAAGGTGAATTACACTTCTACCCTTCATAGATGAGTCTATTCACTCAACCCATCTAGACATTACTTAAACACCCTATTCAACCAATCTATCAACACACCTCAAAACTCATCATAGCTAAGTCGGGTTCGACCAACAACTAAACATAACCACACAATAACCTTGCTAGGTAGGACTACTATCTCCCCTATGGGAGTAGGCCTACACAAATTCTTCTAAACATCTATCATAACATAAATGCAACAATTAAGCATCATTCATACTAAAGACAAAAACAAAGTCTATCATCTCAAATCCACCAAGTCACATAGCTATAATTGGCATCTCAACCAACCTTTCTCCCTCACTCCTTGTAGCATAAACCCTTCTAATAGTCACATCCTAAAGACCATCGGATAAGGGATAAGGGATAAGAGAGAGAGCTTATAGATCTATGGCACGACTTGGAGAATGAAGAAGTGAAGTTTCCTAAGAATCCAATAGCCTCATATTCATAAATGTGGCGCGCTTCACATTTATGAACAAAAATCTACTAGATGTGGTTTCAGACATCCTAAAACCATCCCAAAACCTTATGCTCTGATTCCAAGTTTTAAAATGGCGTACTTGACCCCGAAGGGGTCTCATACAATCCCTTAGCTTCATCATAACATAAGATCATAGAAAAGTAGGGGAAAATTTAAAACTTTTTTTTATACAATCGAAAACATTTTCATAAGCAAGCGAAAGTCTTTACTACATCTTTGTCTCAAACCATCTATTACAACTCATGAATAAACGTCTTGGGACGCAGCCCATACAAATTCTAAAACATAAAGAAAAGACATAAAGGGGATAAGAGTTTGTCCTCGAAGCTATGAGGACTCACCAACTCTTCAACTCTTCTAGATCCTTGAAACCTAGCCTCCAAAGCAACTCAAGACTCCAGCCCTACATTTGGTTAGAATGTAGGCAATATGTGTTAGTACAAAATGTACTACGTATGAAAGTTAGCACAACATCATAAGAGCATCTTAAATGGTTAGTCAACATAAGACATAAGCATAAGAGACAGTAACATAGTCATAACATAATCATCATAGTCATAGAATAATCATCATAGTCATAGCATGGTCTCCAACATAAGCATCATATAAACATAAGTCAACATAAGGATAGTAAATGAACATAGGAGATAAGTCATAACCACATAAGCATAAATAGACTCTTGGTCATCTTTACCCTCATAGTCTAAGTGCATGGTTAAGTCATAAGTCTTTATACCATAAGTGCACCATACTTCTAAGTAACCTCTAGACACACTTGTGCAATGTATGAAAGGAATCCCATACTACCCTTCACACAAAGTATAGTTTTGAAGTCATCTTAGTCATACTCACCCTCATATGGTCTTACTTAATAGATTACTTCTTAAGGAAAAATGAACTACCACCTTAGTCAATTATGTCTTGGAAGGCAACTATGGCAACAGCCCAAGCTAAGTCTATACTATGTAAGGGAACCCTTCACAACTAGCCTCAAGTCATACTTGTTCCATGTGTAGGTAGCATCCCATACTACTACCCACACTAAGTACTTATTTAGACTACCATGAATGTTCACTAGTTGGGGACTTATCCCTCTTGACAATTTTCCTCTATTCATATAAGGTACTTCTCTATTAAGTACTAAGCAAGTCATTACACATGAATGAGAACAAGACATAAATTCAAGGTTACCAAGAAATAGAACCCTACTAGGCTAGGCCAAGCTAATATTCTAACTAACATGACCTTACTATGCTAAGTCAAGCTACCATGGAGACATACTATCATACTACTCCAAGCTCTCCAAGGAATAACCCTCTAATAGGCTAGACCATGCTATCATCTTACAAACATAACTAGGTTAAGCTAAGCTAACTAACTTGGAAGACACACTAACATGCAAGTCCAAGCTACTCTAGGAAAGGTACAAGTGTCCTATCATATCTACCATGAAATAGTCCTAAACCAATAAGTTATGCTACCCTTACAAGTGTACTAGGATACAAATGAAAGATATCCATTGGGGAGTATGATTCTTAACCCTAAGCTATCCATAGGGGAGTATGATTCTCAACCCTAAGCTATCCTTAGGAGAGTATGATTCCTCAATTCCAAGCTACCATGACTAACCTAACTCAAGCTACCCTTGAGATGCACCATACAATACAAGGTCAAGCTACCCTTAGGAGAGTATGGATCCTCAATCCTAATCTACCCTTAGGAGAGTATAAGTCCTCAATCCTAAAGCTACCATGAAATGGTCTGGGCCAAACCATGTCATGCTACCATGAAAACATCCTAATAATGCTAGTTCAAGCTACCCATAGGAGAGTATAATTCCTCAATCCTAGGTTACCATGGCTAACTCATGCTGACCTTGACATGCACCCTACAATGCTAAGCCAAGCTATCCTTATGAGAGTGTAAATCCTCAATCCCAACCTATCCTATCTTGGTCTTATCTTACCAAGTAAACCTACACAAGAAGGTATCATATATCACAACTTCAACCTACACTAATCTAACAAGCTTTGATTCATTTTAGGTTATTAAGTCAACCAATAATCCTTCTATGTGAGAGGACTTAAATCTCCTAGCATATTCATGTTTAAGTGTATAAGAGAAAGAGATTACACCACAAGATCACATCATATTGACTTCACCCCCAAATCCCTAACAATGATGGCTACAAGCCCTACTTTCAAGCTTAAATTCATTCTATCATGATACATGTCTAAATTACAAGCTATTCAATCACATTCTTTACTACTAAGTGATTCTAGCCATAATTGATTCATAAAGGTTCAATTCTAACTTCACAAGTCAAGATCCTTCCTACTCAATTAAGTCTAGTTCAATTAATGATTTGGTGATCCTAACTATGATCAATTAGAATACAAGACATTGATTTAGGAGGATCACCTTTGAATCTTCAACTTTGCCTCTAATGGCATAAACCCACAAAGACCACAGTCATCAATTTAGATTAGGGTTAATCATATAAATCACATGAATTCATCATAATATCATTAAACAAATATAATTCAATTATATTTGGATGCTATCCACTAGATTGGAATAACATCCAAGCCTTACCCACAATGCAATCACAACCTTAGCTAGAATTGGGTTTTTGAGTTCACAATTGGGGGAGGTAGGGGGGGGGGGACTATGGGGGCTCCATAGGTGGAAGAAACCATGGATTATTAAGCTTCATATACCTTAAATAAAATCCCTAAAACAATCATGAATCAATGATGAAAATCGCCCTAAGCTATTGCCCTATTCTTTTCTCTTCTTCCTCTTCTTCTTCAATTCTAGAGAGATGATTTTCTTGGAGAGAGTTTTGGGGTCTTTAGATGAATGAGTTAAAGTGATTAGTTTAGGGGTATAATAGGATTATATAGGTAGTTAAATTAGCTATTAACCAACCTACATTAACCCCTAATTAATAACTAACTGAACCCCTAAACACTCAACTAAAACTGAAAGCTGAAAAACTGCCATGACTCATGCCCTTCCATCCACGGACCGTAGATAGGACTAGTGTCCGTGGTCTTGGTCCGTGGTTTGGACCTGAGGGTCATCTTTTGTAGGCCAACTCAGGCATTACCTACTCCCATGACCTATGGGGTATAGGTTGATCTACTGGGTGTGAATTGCAATCGTAGGTCACAAAAATAGCTTTTGTGGACTGTTTTGGGGTTTGTTTCGGGATCCTCCTCAAGGACCCCTTGGGTGGTCTTTGGGGGGTTGTACTTGGAATTTTAACCCCTAAACATGTCATTCTAAGTACGGGAACCATTTTTACAAGTTTTAACTCTTATACGACACTCAAAACCCTTACCAATGGCTCTAGAACTCACTAGTTCAACTTACTAAATTATTGGCTGTTACATTCAGGCCGTATCTATACTTGTTTGTAATTATATTTATTGATGATATTTTGGTGTATTCACGTTTGAAAGCTGAGCATGCAAATCATTAGCGAGCAGTCCTTCAGGTTCTTCAAAACCAAGAACTTTATGCAAAGTTTTCTAAGTGTGAGTTCTGGTTGGACTCTGTAGGTTTCTTAGTCCATATTGTATTAGATGCGGGCATTACAGTTGATACACAAAAGATTGATGTCGTAAAGACTTGACCCAAACCCATGACTCCAATTGAGGTTTGTAGTTTCTTAGGGTTAGTTGGGTACTACAAAAGGTTTGTAGAGGTTTTTTTTTCAATTTTAACACCATTAAATAAGATGTCTCAAAATCAGCTAAGTTCGAGTGGACTGAGGATTGAGAGCATAGTACAAGTTGACATCAACACCAACTCCAGCATTGCTATAGGGTTCTGTGGGCTATGCGGTGTAGTGGGATGCTTCTGGTGTTAGATTGGGATATGTTCTAATGCAATATGGTAATGTTATCACATATGATTCAAGGTAGTTGAGGAAGCATGATAAGAACTATCCTACCCACAACTTAGAGTTTGCTGCAGTTGTGCATGCGTTATAGATCTGGAGACACTATTTGTATGGTGTTCATGTTGACATCTTAACAGATCATAAAAACCATCAATATATCTTTAGATAGAAGGATTTAAATTAGTGACAACGTTGATGGCTTGAGTTACTGAAAGACTACGACATGGATATTTATATCTTCCAGGAAAGGCGAATGTGGTAGACGATGCCCTCAGTCGAAGATCTATGGGTAGTTTATCATATTTAGGTGTTGAGAAGTGTGAGCTAGAGTGAGTGCTTCATCGGTTATCTAGCTTGGGAGTCAGATTATTAGAGACAAACGATAGTGAGGTCATAATTCAGGACACAACCGTATCATCTCTAGTTGTGGAGGTAAAAGCATGACAACAGGAGGATCCAAGCTTAGAGAAACTCAGAGACAAGGCTCAGGATTACCAGTCTTTAGCATTTGATATAGAAGGAAATGGGGTGTTCGAATATGTCGATCGATTATGTGTTCCGGATGTTGCAGGGCTTCAACATCAGATTATGGAAGAGGCACATCATTCACATTATTCTATTCACCCTGGTTAGACAAAGATGTACCATGATATTAAGGAGATCTATTGGTGGTACGGGATGAAGAAGGACGTTGCTGAGTTTGTGGCACAGTGTCCTAATTTCCAACAAGGTGAAGGTTGAGCACCAAAAGCCCATTGGGCTAGTCCAGGAGATAGACATTTCTTTGTGGAAGTGGGATGCAATTAATATGGATTTTATTACCAGATTACCTCGACCGCGTCGTAAGTTTGACTCTATTTGGGTAATTGTTGACAGAGTAACAAAATCAGCCCACATTTTACCAGTCATGGCTACTTTTACAGTTGAAGACTATGCAGGGTCCTATATTAGAGAGATTGTTAGGCTAAATGGTGTACCCGTATCTATTATCCCTGATAGAGTAGCACAATTTACCGCTAAATTCTGAAAGTCCTTCTAGAAAGGACTAGGGAAACATGTTAATCTTAGTACATCCTTTCAACCTTAAACAGATATCTAGGCTGAGCGCACAATTTTGACACTTGAGGATGGGCGTGCTCGCTAGACTTCAAGGGAAGTTGGGATGACCACTTGCCTCTTATTGAGTTTGCATACAATAATAGTGATCATTCCAGCATCGGGATGGCATCTTATGAGGCTTTGTATGGTAGATATGTAGATCCCCCATTGGATCGTTTGAGGTAGGTGAGTCAGGGTTGATTGGACCCGACTTAGTACAATAGACAGTGGAGCAGGTTAAGCTCATTCGGGAGAGATTGTTAACAGCTCAAAGATGATAGAAGTAATACTCAGATGTGCGACGAAGGGACTTAGAGTGTTGTGTCGATGACTGGGTATTCTTAAAAGTCTCGCCTATGTAGTGGGTTATGAGATTTGGCAAGAAAGGCAAGCTTAGTCTAAGGTTCATTGGGCCATACCGGATCCTTCGTAGGGTAGGACGAGTGGCTTATGAGTTAGAATTACCTTCGAGGCAAGAATTTTTCATCCATTTTTCAATGTATCGATTCTACGGAAGTGCGTAGGAGACCTTTCTTGAGTTGTCCCAGTTGAGGATGTTCGGATCACATAGGAGTTGTCCTACGAGGAAGATCCAGTTTTCTTATTAGATCGATAGGTCCATAAATTGAAGACCACAGAGTGTGCTTCAATTATAGTATTGTGGAGAAACAAGATTAGAGAAGAGGTGACCTGGGAAACTGAGGATGGCATGAGGTCCAAATATCCTCACTTGTTTCATACCCCAGGGTGATGGCATATCAGTTTATATTAATGTAGTGAGGTAAGATACCTATCTTATTTTTTTATATTGTTGCTTATTATTATGGTTGTTGTCATTGTATTTTTGCTCGCACTGTTATTGCGAAAGCTGTAGTGCTTAGCTATTTATGTCATCCTGTGAGACACCTAGGTTAGAATTTCCGTGTTTCAGGTTCCTAGATAGTCACATATACAAAGGATACTCTGCCTAAAATTTGGCAACTCCTCAGGACTTAACCGTGTGCCTCAGATTTTTCATACGAGGATTGATGTTTCTAAGGGAGGAAGGATGTTAGACCACGACTTTTCGAAACGTCTAAATTAACTCGTACCTTTGTGGAAGAGAAAGAGGGTGAGTAATAAATTAAGAATGATGTGGTATGTCATATTTTAAGTGTTCAAGGGTTGTATCTAAAGTTTTGAAGTTAGGTAATTGGCAAAATAAAAGTTGGCGAACGTTCGTAGGTTCCTTTTTAATGATTTACCTGAAATTTGGGTCAAATGTCTCAGAGGTTTTCTCCCAATATATAAAGAGTTACGGAGCCCACGAACTATCAATTCGAAGGTCCACGAGTGTAGTTTCAAACGCATCAAACCATTTGTTCATACGACTTCAGAATACAGAGATATTCAAGTTTTTGCGAGACTGCGCCAACAGGCATGTGAGGTGGGGCCCTATGTAGGTGGAACTTTTTATATATCTTCTTCTTCGATGTCTTTTTAATTTTTTTTAGTTAAGAACCAGAAAACCTAGAAAACTCATTTCTAGGATCAACCAAATTATAAATTTTCCTGACTTAAGTCCATGACGAAAGTTGTTCTACGTGTTGAGCTCGTCATCATGGTATAATTTGTTTTATTGATTTCATAGCATATCATACTTTGATGTTGGGACAACAAGGATTTGGACATATTTTAAGGTTTTGAGGTGTATTACGAACTTCAGATCAAGGTAAGACCCTTCTTTCATCGACTCTAGCTTTGATAAGCCGCAAATAGCAATTTGCGACTGAAATACATATCTTTTATCAGATTATCATATTATCTTATATTCTTGTGTGTTGATTATGGTCCTGTCTTGTTCTAGTATCGGGAGGGGGGGGGGGGGTTGTGAGTAAAAGTCATTAGGCCACGTGAGTTCTGTGAAAATGGTATGTTAAGCCTATTCCCTACTTACGACATGTTTCCTTAAAGCTTAGGAGGAATGTAATTGGGTTGTTATCGTTGTTATACTTGTAGCCATTATTGTTGATTGTTGGCTGCTCGAGTGGATATAATCCTCCCTTGTCTGGATTCTTATACAATTAGTAGTGTCCTTATGTTGGACACGACTTAGAGGCTATCCATATAGGTTTCTTATTGCTAAATTGCTCGCTTTTAGCCTATTGGATTGTTATTGTTGCCATTGGGATATTGTGGTTAGCTACAGGAATTTGATCTATGCCTAGAAGGGTTATGGTCTGCCTATGGGGCTATATTGATGCCTAGAAGGTCTAATAGTTGTCTACGGGGCTATATTGATGCCTAGAAGGTCAATGAGTTGCCTACGGGTCTATATTGACGCCTAAGAAAGCTATGTGACTGCCTACGGGGTAAGGGGACTATCGATAAGGGTGTATAGACTGATTGGCACCTTCTGGGCTTATGGGGGCCTGTGTAGGTGATCTTGTGTGTTATTTGTACCTGCCGAGCTTATAGGGTCTTGGTTAGGTTGTTTTTTTAAAATTATTTTTGATATGTTTAGATTTAGAAGCAGGTCAGTAGAGTTATCTTATCCTTGATTTATTTATGGGATTACTCCTAGTATATTAGGATACCTGCTCATAGAGTATTGCCTTTTATACTCGATACATTATTTCGTATTGATGCCCCATTTATTAGGGGTACTGCATTCATGCCTGCAGGTCCCGATAGACGACCTAGTAGACTTCCTCAGTAGCAAGATTGACTTCTATCCGATTGGATAGACCCTTTCCTCCGGAGCTGCCAGAGTTGGGAGGTTTGTTAGCTTTTGTTGTATATACTTTTATGGGTAGGTTGGGCCCTGTCATGACAATATTTACTACTCTTAGAGGCTTGCAGACTAGTGTGTGGGGTGTATAGCTACGTTATGGCCATGATGGCCTAGTTTTGTTGGTTTGCTGTAGCTTGTTAGCTGTTTGATGTATTGTCTTGATTTATACCTCCTTTCAGTTTCGGTATTAAGATAATGGTGGGCTCGACGGCCCAATCAAGACTTCTATACTAGTTGGCCATTTCTTTATATGAACTCTTGGGAGTAGATGTTTCTTTTATAGATCTATTGACAGGGGCCTTGCCGGCCGATGGCTTAATTTTAAGTCGAGATACACTTGTTTTTTTTCTTGATTGCGTGGTGTTGCCATGCGCTAGTATCAAATCGTTTAGCAAGGTTGGTTCGGGACTGAGTTTTGGCATTAGGAGCCAGTTCCGACACTTTAGTTTGGGGCATGACAACAACACCCACCATGAAGAAAAGTCGAAGATAATGCGATGAGACTCCTTAGACTGCAGATAGAATAGTACTACTTTAGATTGATATAAGAGGAGCTAGGTACCCTCCCCTAATTCATTCTATTCAACCTGCATTTACGCATTAAAGGTCAATATAATAGAATGGAAGTTGTAGGTTAATTTTAACCCTATCGGACGTGCTCAACATTACAATGCTGGAACTTTTCCATTCTGAACTGCCTCAGAACATTGCCACACTATCAAAATATATCACAACCTCAATACAGTTGTTTCAACACTAAAAATATATAAAATGGAAAAGAGCCAATTTTTAAGTCAAATGGAAATGCTGGAACTCGCATCAGAATTTCAAGAATTGACATCATCAAAGGGTCCAAAAAAGTTCCCCCAACTTATGTTCCCAAATAAATACAAATCTAGGGCTCGAAATAGCCAAGACAAGCAATATGCAATTTAATAACATTTAAGTTCAATTAAAAAAATTGAAATAGGTCCGAAAGACAAGAATTTACAACAAACAAGAGTTCCCCAACAACTTCCAATCACCCAAGCATGAAGCCTCGATGATTCCAAATGCATTGAACTTTGAATCACCAGTTCCGAGCCAAAATGAGGGAGTAATCGCCTTTTGAAATTTGCTCTCATAGCTAAATCACGTCTGGTTTTTAAATAAAAGACAAGATGGATTTATTTTTGCGATGAAGGCCCAGGGGTTCCACAATTCAGATAAAGAGAAAGTTTCCCAATGTGAATGCAGCAAGGAGCGCGCGAATGCAAAGGAAAGAGAAAAAAAGGTCGATCGATCGCGACTGGTCCCACTAAAAGAAGGTTAGGTTGATTAAGGCTTTGCAAATGTGGCCAAAACTCGAAAACATGGTGACCAACCTTCGTAGTCTTAAAAAACGTGACCCAAGGTCAATGATTGCAAAGACCGAATTTGCTCTACACTAGTTAATGAATATCAACTTGTTTTGGAAAGTTTCAAATCTCCGACGAGGTTTCCCAAGTTTTATTGCAACCCCATGTGTAAAACCTAAAAAAAAAATTGAACTAAGAGGGAACAAGTGAGAAGGGAAGACCATAGAGGGGTCCACTGGCCGTAAAAAGGACCACGACCCATCACCCTACTCGTAGTTGTGCACCAAACAAAAGGTGAAAAACCACAGACTATACTAGATGGTCAGTGGATCTCCACACGGGCCATGAAATGGATAGTGAAGGAGACACAGAATCACCATGGCTACTATGAAGGACCAAAGACCACTAGATGGTTCGTGGAACTTTATAGAGGGAGTGGCCCATAAAACGAGGCACATGACTCTCTAGACTCTATGAAGAACCACGGTTTCCTAAATTGTCCTTGGGGATTCACACAAGTCGTGAAGTGGCTCATGAAAGAGGCTTAGCAGAGTTTGAGCTTTGGGTCAACTTCAAATGATAACCTCTTTTAAAAAAATGAATTAGAAGGCCCATGACCTATCAAATTAAAGATCGCGGAATCCTCTTTCCAATGCTACTAAGTTTGCCTAATTCTGAGCCTGGAGTAAAATGTTATTCTCGTTTTAGTAAATTCCTATCAGGAAAGGCAAGCACCGCGACACAGTAGACGGGCCGTGATGTTGTAGATGGCCCGTGTAGTCTCTCTTTAAGTCACTTTGTCAGCTTTTAACTCAGATCATATTGGTCTTTTCCCTAATGCGTTTGGAACTTAAACTACATTGTTTGGTGCTTAAACAACATCGTTTTACTCAGTCTAAGCCTAATAATCTAGTCAGAAACTAACTAGAACTCTCATTATCCTAAAATCATCAAACTTAGAAAGAATAGGAGAGAATAGGTGACAGTTTCTCCCAACAACAAGCAAAGGTGTTCTTCATGTCCAGCCTAGAAATCTAATGGATTTATCCTTAGTTTTCATCACTAGATATGTGGGATTTCACTACTGGGTTGCTTTCACCCATTAGGTCCCTAGAATTTAGTCAGTTCTTCAATTTCTGTTTCCCAAATCTTGGGGATCCATTGAAATTAAGTTGTTATAGTTTCCATTGTATCAAATACATGTTTCTTCTTGAAGAATTATTGTAGTCCTATTTATAGAACTTAGAACCCTAGCTTGTATTAATTCTCAGTTTCTCATGATTTATACTTGCTAGAGAGATCAGTAAGGAAATCATGCTTTGAAATTCGAATGTCATATCTTTCAATATATATATGCTGCATTCTCAGAGAGCATATCAGTATTTGAGCTACTCTTTATTTCAGTTGCATTTTAACCATACATATTTAGTTGGGAGTAGAATTAGCACTAATTTGGACTAGGGTTCAGCGTAGCCTCGAAGTCCATGAACTATGTGCCAACGTAGGCTCAGAAGTCCCCTTTGTTGGGCATCAAATTTTAGTGATCACGCCACAGTCATGCCTTTATACCCTTGGAAAGGTATATTGGGTCCTCTTGATAGGGCGTATATATTGGACTCCATGTTTAGCTCACGTGGTTGATGTCGGTTAATAGTATCTCCCACAATCATACTCTTATTCCATTGACCATGTTATCGGTATTTACTTCTGTACTCAATTCAGCATGTTATCTTAATGATTAGTACTTGGTCATTGTATCTAGTTCAACTTTCAGTTATGTCTCACCATAACTATTTCTATGTTCAGTCTATATATTTCAGCTTAGTATTTATATCCTGCATGCTCAGTTCATTCAAATTACTGACACATACTTTTGCACTACATCGTTGTATGATGTAGGTTCAGGCGCTCAGCATCCAGATCACGCTTAGTTCGACTTCCAGTCCATATTCAACAGCTTCAGTGGTGAGTTATCATAGTTCTTGGACGTTTCCTTATGCTAATGGTTTAGTTAGCTCAATATCCGAGTTTAGTATTTTTAGAGTTATATCGGGACTTGTCCCAACAACTTATCAATATTAGAGGCTTTCACACATAGAGTTAGTATTAAGTTGTTTTGGGTTGTTCCGCATTGATATTAAGTTATATTGTCACTTGAAGTTATTGTTATTTTGACTCACTTTACAGTGATGTTTTCGCTTACTTAGTTGTATTTCAGTATGCTTGTGATATGCCAAACTCAGTGTTAGCTTAGGGCTACTCATGATCCTAAGTCCCATATTGCGTCTAGGGGGTAGCCTCGGGGCGTGAAAAACTTGGTATGAGAGCATCAGGTTCAAGTGTCCTAGGGTGTCTGAAAGCCGCACTAAGTAGACTCTTTCATGGGTGTGAAGCGCGCCACATCCATGAGGGGCAGGCTACTAGGTGTTCTAAGAAAAAACTTCCCTTGTTTTGCTATTCCTATCGTGCATAAAGTGTGATTCAACTTCTCCTTTCTAATCCATTGTTATGCATTTCAAATAATGCATCATCGTAGAGCTAAAACATGGAATGCTAATGCAGGTGATGCTAATGCATTTCCTCTAATCCCGAACCATGAGGTTATCAATGTGGAGTTCTGTAAAGCGATTTAGTTGTTGGCTTAGATCGTAGCCAACCAGACCAATCAGAAGACCTCAATCCTGCAAACCCCACTAGTAGATTAGCTGCAACCCGGGGTTGAGACTTTAGTTGTATGAATATGCCAGAGTTTCTAGGGTTTAAGGTTTGTGAGGACCCACATAAATTCATTGATAAGGTCAAGAAAATTCTTGAGATAATGCAATTGACTGGTACTGGGAGTGTTGAGCTACCATCCTATCAACTTAAGGATGTGGCTCATATCTAGTTCACAAAGTGGAGAGATAACAAGGGTGCAGATGCATCTCCTATGATATGGAAATGTTTTACTTGAGCTTTTCTTGATAGGTTCTTCCCGAGAGAGTTGAGGAAGACTAAGTCTATGGAGTTTTTGAACTTGAGGCAGGGTTCGATGTCAGTGTAAGAATACAGACTAAAGTTCACCCAGCTCTCCAGGTATGCCCCACATATGGAGGCCGATCCGAGGGTACAAATGAGCAAGTTCTTGTTTGAAGTATTCGATCTGGTAAGGACCGCGTGTAGGAATGCTATGCTATAAGGGGATATGGAGATAAGCTTAATGAAATGGCTAAGGATAACAAAAAAGGCTAGAACATGCAATTATGGATACTCTCACCAGAGGTTGGGTGGTGGAAATAGCTCACATTTTCAGAAAAAGTCTATAAACCCATATCCTTCATTAGCTAGCTCTCAGTCCCCCAGGTTTCGATAGGATCAGAAATAAAGGGCATCAACTCTAAGTCTCAAGGAAGTGCTTTAGGTAACCTGACTTTTCCATCTTGTCCAAAGTGTGGGAAGAACCATCAAAGTGAGTTTATTGCTTGTAGAGAGGGTTGTTTTTCATGTGGTCATTCTGGTTATAGGTTGAAGGATTGCCTTTATTCTAGACACGGACTAGGCGGTAACAAAGCTCAGTCTACAACTTCACCAGCTCCAGTGAGTCACCCTTCTCAGTTGGGTGCCTCCTCTGGTACAGGTGGTGGTTAGTGCCAGAACAGGTTGTATGCTCTTCAGGCTCTCCTGGACCAGGAAGATTCTCCTGATGTGATCACTGGTACGTTAAAAATCTTTCACTTAGATGTTTATTCGTTGTTAGATCCAAGGGCTACACTTTCTTTTGTAACTCCCTATATAGAAGGAATCTTCGGTGAATGTCCATAATCTCTTAGAACCCTTCTCAGTCTCTACTCTAGTTGGTGACCCAGTAATAGCTAGACATGCATACATAAATTGCCCTGTCACAGTTTCCAGAAATTTACCTTAGCAGGCCTTGTAGAGTTAGAAATCTAGGAATGTATTAGTTACATTCATGTTATGCCTCAGTCGATTGTATAACTACGATCATTCGGTTTCAGTTTCCAAGCAAGCCAGTCTTAGAGTGGAAGTATAGTAACTAAGTGCCTATAGATCGATTTATCTCTTACTTTAAGGCCAGTATAATAATTTCCAAAGGGTATATCTATCATCTTTTTCAGGTTAAGGATCCGAACTATGAAACCCTAATTCTTAAGTCAGTCCCAGTCATAAATGAGTTTCCAGAAGTATTTCCAGAAGATCTTCCCAATGTTCCTCCGAAAAGGGATATCAACTTCGCAAAAATATCTTCTTCCGGATACCCAACATATTTTGATTCCTCCTTACATGATGGATCAAGCTGAGCTTAAGGAATTTAAATAATAATTGAAAGACCTTCAAGATAAGGGATTTATCTAACCTAGTATCTCTTCATGGTGTGCTTCAGATTTGTTCGTGAAAAAGAAAGACGACTCTCTCAAAATGTGCATTGACTATTGTTAGTTGAAAAAAGTCACAACTAAGAATAAATATCCTATCCTTAGGATTGGTGACTTGTTAAACCAACTTCAAGGTGCTAGTTGTTTTTCAAAGATAAACCTCAGATCCAGATATCCTTCAAGATTCAGTATGATAACTATGAATTCGTAGTTATGTATTTTGGACTAATAGATGTTCCTACAACTTTTCTAGACTTAATGAACAGGGTGTTTAAATAGTATTTGGACTTGTTCGTCATTGTCTTCATTGATGATATCCTCATTTTCCTAAGGTGAGGAAGAGCATGCGACTCATCTGAGAGGTTTTCTACAAACCCTCAAGGATCACCAGCTATTCACTAAGTTCAACAAATGTGATTTTTGGTTATAGTCGATCGCTTTCCTTGGCCATATGGTACCGAGCGAAGGGATCTCAGAGGATTCTCAGAAAATTGAGGCACTACTTCACTGGCCCAGACCCACCTCTCTGACTGATATCAGGAATTTCTTGGGTTTGGCCAGTTACTACATAAAGTTCGTTATGGATTTTCATCAATAGCTTACCTATTGACCAAGTTGAATTAGAAGAAGGTCAAATTTCAATGGTCAGATGAGTGGTTGACTACATCTCTTATCTTGACTATACTATGTGGCTCAGATGGTGATTTGGTTTATTGTGATGCATCCAGGGTCGGCTTAGGTTGTGTGTTAATGTATCAATGTAAGGCCATAACTTATGCTTCTAGAACACTTAAGGTCCATAAGAAGAACTACCCGACTCATGACCTCGATCTTGCATCTGTAGTGTTTGCCGTAAATAATTAGAGACACTACTGGAATGATGTTCATGTGGATGTTTTCACAGATCATAGGAGCCTCCAGTATGTGTTTATCTAGAAAGAGTTGAATCTTTGTCAGATGGGATTTCTTAAATGCCTCAAACACTATGACATAAATATGTTCTACCATATGAGGAAGGATAATGTAGTGGCTGACGCCCTCTGTAGACTGATGAGTTCGAGATTTTGACTCATTTAAGGCTTTGTTTTGATAGTTTAAGTGTTCTCAATTGCCTAATATATGCTCTAAACTAGTGTTAAAGTGTTGATTTGCAGTTTTGAAGGCTAAGGAGCAAGGCAAGGAAAATACCAGGCAAAAAGGAGCAAACAAGCTGAAAAAGTGAAGAACAACGACCTTGGTGATTGCCAAGACCACTTGGCGGTTCGCTGAGCGGCACTTTAGCTCGCCCAAAGTTTAAGCGGGCCAGCCCTGAGGAAGAACGAATTTGGTGACAGGAATGGGCAGTGGGCGAATCGCCGAACGACTCCGCGATTACAACTTTGATTGCCTAAGTTTACATAATATTGAGGACTGATGACCAATGCAAATTGGCGATGGAGGGAGTGAAGGGTAGATCACCGACCTTAATGGCGAGGCTCGACTTACTCTTCCCAATGGCCTTTCAGGGCAAAAATTGGATAACTATCAATTGAAATTTTAAATGAAAAGTAAAGAGTTATGATTCCCTGAGTTTGAGAGTTTAAGGTTTTCTCTGAGTTTTTGAGTTTCCATTGTAGACTTTGAAGCTTTTGAGGCGTGAATTTGAAGATTTGCAAGTGGGTTTTGGAATTTATTCAATTTAGACCATTGTAAAGACTTGGAAGCTTTTACCCAGCTCATGGCTAATATAATTGGTAATTGTTTCTCTCTTTTAATGATGTGTAGCTAAAACCCAATTCTTGGGGTGTGATCATGTTACTATTGGCTTAATTAGCTTATGGGTTATGTTGTTTAATGATTAAAATGTTGTTTTAATGTGGGTTTTATTGATAACTGAGCAGTAATTCATGAATTGTAGTTGCAAATACAATTTTAGCTTAGTGTTTTGGGCTTGCTCGATAGAGAGGTTCTAAAGCCAAGGTTATCGATTGATGATTTTAGCATGTGGGTCGTTATGGGTTTAGGTCGAGAGAGTGAATTTTGACTCATTCCTACCTATGTAGCTCGAGAGATTAGGTAAATTAAGGTTCGAGAGAACTCGCCTGAACCGTAATAGTTGTTCGAGAGAAAGATATTGCACTTATAGTTTGCCTACCCACAATGATTTAGCAAATTATTGTTAAACTTCAATTACCCATATAGAATAATTAGCCTATAATCGATCACATCCTAAGAATTTCTTTTAATATTATTGAAACCATCTGTTTTCGTATTTGTTTTAGTTGTTAATTGACAAATCAATCCCCCCATCTGACATTTGTTGTTAGCCCTTTCAATTTAACTAAATGATTTCAATAATTTCTATTCCTACAACCTATTATATTACATTTGTGACTTCGTAACTAAATTTGAACTTGTACCGCTCCCTGTGGGTTCGACCCTAACATTTTGTTGGGTTTTATACTAGATTACGATCGGCCATACCTAGTATTGGATGAGGTGTGGTTGAGCGTTTACCACAGACTATCTATGGGTAGGGTGGCACATGTTGAGAAATAAAAGAAAGAATTAGCCAAATATGTTCACTGGCTTGCTCGCTTAAGAGTTTGCCTTGTGGACACGTCAGATGGTGGTGTAATAGTTTAGAATGGGTCAAAATCTTCATTGGTAGTGAAGGTTAAGGAAAAACAGGATAATGATCCTATATTACTTCAGTTGAAAGGTGCCGTTCATCACCAGAGTTTTGAGGTTTTCTCCCTAGGGAGAGATAATCTACTTTGTTACTAGGGTCGCTTATGTGTTCCTAATGTGTGTGAGTTGAGGAAGCAGATTCTTATAGAATCCCATAATTCCAGATAGTATATTCATCTGAGTGCCACTAAGATATACCGTGATCTATAAGAAGTCTATTGGTGGAACGATACAAAGAGGGACATCACATATTTTGTGGCTAACTGTCCTAACTGTCAACAGGTTAAAGTAGAACATCAGAAACTAGGAGGTGTGCCTCAAAAGATTATCATTCCTACATGGAAGTGGGAAGTGATAAACATGAATTTCATTACGGGTTCACCTTGTACTCACAAATTGCATGACTCAATTTGGATAGTGGATAGAGTCACTAACTCAGCTCACTTCTTGGCTATCAAGACTAAAGATTCAGCGGAGGATTATGCTAGACTCTGCATTAGCGAGATAGCCAGGTTCCACGGGGTTCCCTTTTCTATTATCTCAGATAGCACTACATCGAAATGATTTTTAGCAATAATTAATTAATGATAATAGCTTAATTGCAGCTAAATATGTAACTTTAGCGGCAATTAGCAGTCTTTGTATATGTCCCAGAAGCCTTAAGCGACATTGGATCTAATGACACTTAACTAATGCCGGTAAAGCTTTAGTACTCTTTAATAATGTGTATATTTCTTGCCGCTAAAAGTTGTTTTTGTTGTAGTGTAGAGGTCCCACAATTTACATCTCATTTCTGGAAATCATTTAAAACAGGTCTTGGTACTTAGGTAAATATCAGTACAAAATTTCATCCGCAGACGAATGGTCAGACAGAGCGTACCATTCAAACCTTAGAGAACATGTTGAGAGCTTGCCTGATCGATTTTAATGGTTATTGGGATGATCACCTACCTCTCATAAAGTTCTCTTACAATAACAACTTCCTTTCCAATATTTAGATGGCCCCTTATGAGGCGCTATATGGGTATAGATGCAGGGGTCAGATAGATTGGTTAGAAGTAGGTTAGGTAGCCTTGGTTGGGCCAGATTTGTTTTATAAGGCTATGGAGAAAGTTCAGCTAATCAAAGATAGACTAGAGATAGCTCAGAGTTGTCAAAATTCCTATGCAGATGTTAGAAGAAAGGACTTAGAGTTAAAAATTGATGATTGGGTTTTCCTGAAGCTATCACCTATGAAAGAGTGATGATATATGGAAATAAAGGAAATCTCAGTCCCAGGTATGTAGGTCCTTACAGAATCTTCAAAAGGGTTGGTAAGGTGCCTTATAAGTTAGAATTGCTAATAGAACTAATAGCGGTTCATCCAATCTTTCACCTTTCCTTGTTGATGAAATGTGTGGGTGATCCAACATCGATAGTATCTTTAGAGAGGGTAGTTGTAAAGGATAGCCTCACCTTTGAAGAGGTTCCAGTTGAAATTTTTGACTGTCAGGTTCATAGGTTGAGAAATAAGGAAGTCGCTTCATTAAATGTTTTTTGGAGAAATCAGTCCATAGAGGGAGCTACTTAGGAAGTAAAAGTAACCATGATGGCCAAGTATCCTCACATCTTTCCTTCCAATTTTGTTTAAGCTTGAGGTAATAGTCCTCCCCAATATTTCTGTTAATCTTGTGTAAATTCAGTCTAAGTATTTCGATCCCTCAATTATCATTGCATTTCAAAATATTTGCATGATTCATGCAACATAGTTCAATTAGATATTAGTTTCAAGTAATCAATTGGTAGGGATTTCATCTCTTTCCTCCAAACTCATCTTGTTTAGACTTCATTCGAGGACGAATGATCCAAATGGGGAGATATTCTAACACCTCAAAAAAATCATAACAAAGATGGAACAAGAGAGAAGGGCAAACCATATGGTGGTCTGTGGGCCGTGAAGTGGACCACAAACCATCACCTTTCTCGTGGTTGTGCACCCAACAAAAGGTGAAAGACCACAGACCACTAAATGGTCCACGGAGCTCCACACGGGCCGTGAAATGGCCCGTGAAGGGGACACATAACCATCATGGCTACTGTGAAGGACCACAAACCACTACACAATATGTGGAACTTCACACGAATCGTGGAGTGGCCCGTGAAAAGAGGCAGATGACTAACAAGCCTCTTTGAAGAACCACAGTTGTCTAAATGGGCTGTGGAGCTTCACACGAGCTGTGAAGTGGCTCGTGAAAGAGGCTTGACAAACTTTGAGGTTTAGGCCAACAACGATCATATCTTTCAGCAAAAAATGAATAAGGGTTCCTATGACCTATCAAATTAAAAACTTTGGAATCCTCTTTCCAACGCCACTGAGTTTGCCTAATTCTGATCCCGGAGTAAAAAGTTATGCTTGTTTTAGTAAAGCCCTGTCAGGCAGGGCAAGCACCATGACCCACTAGACGGGCTTGTGTAACGTGTTTTGAAGTTACTTCCTCCGTTTTTAAGTCAGGGTAACATTGGTCTTTTCCCATACACGTTTGACACTTAAACTACGTCGTTTGGTGCTGTAACTATGTTGTTTTTCTCAGTCTAAACCTTATAATATAGTCACAAACTATCTAGAACTCTCATTCTCCTAAAATCAACCAACTTAGAAAGAAAGGAAGAGAAAGAGGCGACAATTTCTCCAAAGAAAAGCAGAGTTGTTCTTCAAGTTCAGCCCTGAAATTAAAACTACAATTTCATCACTAGGTATGTGGGATTTCACTAGTGGATTCCTTTCACCCATTTGGTCCGTAGAATTCAGTCAGTTCTTCAATTTCTCCATAAATTGATCAGACCTAGGTTTCCCGAATCTTGGGGATCTATTGAAATTCAGCTTCTATAGTTTCCATTGTATTGAATACATGTTTCTTCTTGAAGAATTAATGTAGTCCCATTTATAGAACTCAAAACCCTACCTTGTATTAATTATCAGTATCTCATAAAATATACTTGCTAGGCAGTTCAGTCAGAAAATCATATTTCAGAATTTGAATGCCATATCTTTCAGTAAATATATGTTTCATTCTCAGATAACATATCAATATTTGATCTACTCAATATTTCATTTGCATTTTAGCCATACATATTCAGTGGGGAGTAGACTTAGCACCAAGTTGGAGTAGGGTTCAGCGTACCCTCAAAGTCCCAGAA
Organism: Solanum bukasovii; assembly: GCA_029582585.1. NCBI lineage: Eukaryota > Viridiplantae > Streptophyta > Magnoliopsida > Solanales > Solanaceae > Solanum > Solanum bukasovii. The sequence goes on from JAJOOI010012164.1 coordinate 30,870, forward strand.
CTACGTGCCCACGTAGGTTCAGAAGTTCCCTCTGTTGGACATCAATTTTTAGTGGATACACCACTGTCATGCCTTAATACCCATGGAAAGGTATATGGGGTCCTCTCGATGGGGAGTATACATCGAACTCCATATTTAGCTCATGTGGTTTATCTCAGTTAATAGTATCTCCCAAAGTCAAACTCTTATTGCATTGATCATGTTATCAACATTTACTTCATTATTCATTTTAGTACGTTATCATCATGATTAGTCCTTGGTCATTGCATCTAGTTCACATTTCAGTTATGTCTCGGCATATCTATTTCCTTGTTAACTTTATATTGTTCAACTTAGTATATATATACTGCATGATCATTACATTATAAGTACTAGCATATACTTTTGTGCTACATCATTCAATAATATAGGTTGAGGCGCTCAACATCCACATCACACTGAGTTCGACTTCCAGTCCATACTTAGTAGTTTCAATGGTGAGTCATCATAGTTCGAGGACATTTCTTTATGCTTTTGGTTTAGCAATCTCATTATCAGCTTTCAATATTTTTAGAGTTAGGTGGGACATCAACTCATCAGTATTAGAGGCTTTTAGACATATAGTTAGTATTGAGTTGCTTTGGGTTGTTCCCCGTTGATATTTATAATATTCTCACTTGAAGTCTTTTAGTTTTGACTCACTTTACAGTTATGCTTCCACTTAGTTAGTTGTATTTCTTTATTTTTGTGCTATTCTAGACTTAGGGTTAGCTTGGGTTCACTCGCGATCCTAGGTCCCATGTTGCGTCAACGGGATACCCTCGGGGTGTGACACCGTGCACACAAACGAAGTATGCTATCCTATCAAATTTGATATTTTAGACTCAATCGAGTATACAAAAGTTTCATACGAGGTATCTTGGAAAATAGTGGGAACCACCCCCAAACTATAATTTAAGAAAAATTCTACATGGGGGATTTTAATTTGTCCTCAAGCTTCGGCATCCACACGAAGGATCATTTTAGACAAAACTCAACATTGTAGAGCTAACCACACTGACAAAATTATCATTTGAGCACATTTACCTAGAATGTTGAATAAAGTCAAACTTAGGCCTAAATATGAACGTTAAAATCCCTAATCACACTGAGTCGGACTAGAAGCCTCGAGAGTTGTGTCCACCTCCCTACTAGGATAAAATGACCTTACTAGAGATGATGAAATCGTCAAAATGGATTCTAAAGTTATCTTTCTGAACCTATGATAAAAAATAACCATTCAAGGTTCGAAAGCTCCAAAATAGAGAAATTAATATAAAAACAAAATAAATGACGAAGTGACTGAACTGTCATTCCACCTTGTTATAAATTACTTAGGGTCACTATCGGGCTCACAAAGTTTCTCAGGAAGAACATCAAAATTCAATGCAACATAAGGAGTCACAAAATATAGACTCGATCTTGGATCTAGCAAGGCATAAACCACAAAAGTAAAGACTTTGATCATACCAGTGACAACATCTGGAGAATTCTCTTGCTTTTGATGATTAGTGATCGCATATAGGCAGTTTTCTCCTCCGATAGTCCCTAAAGTAGCTCATCTAGGTGCATCCCTGTCAGGTAGAGTAATTGAAGAAGATTGGGCTCTATTGCCTCTATTTCTATTGCCATGTCTGTCTTATGACACTCTTTCATGAAGTGACCTTCTTGACCGCACTTGAAACATCCAGTAGAGCCATCGCGACAAGAACGCGGGTGGTTACTACCACACTTAGCACATGTAGGAGCCCAATTACCTCCTTGTGCCACACTACCTTGAGATTGAGCAAGTCTAGCTCTGAAATTCTATGAATTCTAACTATTATACTCACCTTTGTTCCTTGGTGCAGGTGCACTAGCAGATGATGGAGTAGGTCCATTTTGCTTATGTTGAAAGAAAGAACGATTAATATTATTCCTTTGCTGCCTGGACTCATTACCTGTTTTAGCTTTCTTGTTTCTGAATTCTTGTCTATCCCTTAGCTTCTCTTCCTCAACCTGCTGCACACAAACCATAAGTCTTGCTATATCCATGTCCCCTATCAGCATCGCTGCCTTACCCTCCTTACTTGACATACGAGACAATCCAGCAACAAACAGACTCATCCTGCTCCTCATATCCACAACCATCTCCGGAGAATATCGGGAAAGTTGGGTAAACTTCAAACTGTATTCATGAACACTCAAAGAATCCTGGTTAAGAGTAAGGATATTTTGTACCTTGCCTTCTCTAAGTTCACGGGGAAAGAAACGCCAGGAGAAAACCTCATCAAATATCACCCAACTCAAAATTGGTGCACCTTTAGCTCTACCCTTCTTCCACTGGTCAAACGAAGTCCTAGCAATACTTTTCAGTTGATAGGTAGCTAGTTCCACTTGTTCAGCATCGGCAACGTACATAACCTCAAACACCTTCTGGAGTTCCTCAACAAAAATTTTCGGATCTTCAGTAGTGCTTGAACCAGTGATGCTTGGAGGATTCATCCATAGAAAACTCACAGATTCTTGAAGTATCATTCTCTTCCTGTCGGTTATCTCTCTAACCAGCTTGATTGGTCACTGCTTGACTTAACATTATGATCACTTCCCTGAACTCAGCATTGGTGACCTCTTCTTAGGGTTGCACTTTAGGTGCATTAGGTACCCCTTGTTCCTCGACATTCCTCTTAGCAGGACGACCTTTGACAACTCTTCGTGGAGGCATGATCAACTGAAAGACACGCGCAAGCACGAGTTAGAAGGAATTTTTATAGAGATTAACTCTATCACACGAAATAAATATGGAAGAAGTGAGATAGTTCCTACATGTTACAGCCTCCTAATTATAGATGTGGCCCGCTTCACACCGTTAACTAGGACACTATAGACACGACTTCATAGATTCTTTAGGACTCTTGAGCTCTGTCCTCTGATACCAAGTTTTTCATGCCCCGAGCCTACACCCTAGACGGGACTGGCAATCGAGAACCATTGCTAGCCCCAAGCGAACCCTTGGCCTCGTAATATTCTGAAAATTTATAGGCTAAAACTAGAGCTAAATGTTAAGGTTAGAGTCAAGGAAGGAGGGAAAGAACCAAGGCAAAAGGCCAAGGGCCAAGGGCCAAGGCAAGGGTCAAGGCTGCTCAAGCCTTGCCAAGGTACTACCCCAAGACCACGAGGGCCTTCATGACCATTGGAGGTCACCACGAGTCATGGTGCCACTCGTGAAGGTGGAGGCAATAGCCTTATTAAGGATGCCTCAAATTGTCTCCTCCACACCAGCCACTTCACGGCTTGTGAAGGCTTAGACGGCTCGTGGGAGTAGCCTTGGTCATGCCTTGGTGGTGTAAGCATGGTGAGGAAAGTTGCAAGCCACTGCCTCAAGGCCCACGAGAGGGACCACGACTCGTGGCTTGCACCACGACTCGTGGAGCCCCTCGTGAAGATGCCTTGGGCTTGTGAGTTAAAGGAACAAGCTACCTAGCTACTGCCTTAAGACCATGGATGGGACCACGGCTCGTGGAGCCCCACGTGGTCCTTGGCAGCTCACTTTAAGTGAGGGCTATTTTTGGGATTTCATGTTTGAGTCCAATTAAAGTGGAGTCGTGTTGGGTAAGTTTATGGGCACTATATAAGTTAATTTAAAGTCAAATTCTCCCAAGTTAAGTCATATTTTCCAAATACCCAAACAATTTCCCAAAGTTCATCTCCTCTCCCAAAATTTCTCTCTCTAGAACTCCAAGGAAGAATAAGAAGAAAGTTGAAGCTAGGGCTTGAAGAAACAAGATTTTCCACTCAATTTATTTGGAGATTCATAAATAAGGTATGGTATTCCTTCATCCATAGATAGCTTTCATCCATGGATCCCCTCAAACTCTTAATTTCAAAGTTAAAAATCCATAAAAACTAGGGATTTGACTCCAAGTCATGGATTCTTTCTCAAAATGATTTTTATGATTTAATTACTTTATATTATGATTGAATTGTTGATTTAATGTGGTTTTAAGTTGAAACCCACACGAATCCATGAAAACCCCCATATTCCCAATTTATGTCTTTGTGATGTGGGTGAATTGATGAAAGAAGAATACTATGAGATGATCATTATAGTAGTTGAGTTATTTGAATCATGTTATTATCCATGTATAATGTATGAATTCTAGGTGTGGTTGATTGAATATGATCCTTGATCCATGAAGGGTAAGGAATAAGAATTATGTATGATTGTGGACTCTTTGTATATGCTTTATGAACACTTTGAGAGTAAGGTGAACATGATTATGATCTAAATTTTGTGTCTTGAAAGGTTATTCTCATATACACACTTATGCATGAATATGACATGATGTGAAAGGTTTTCTCACAATATGATGACTCTAAGGTTAAAAGGCTATTCTCACCTATTGAATATATGAGCTATCTTATGGATTATGTTGGATTAAGTGTCAAGGAATTCTTCCAAAAATATGAACCTAAGTCAAGACAAATTATGTAATTGTGGGATGTAATGCTTAGCACCGAGTGGATATTCAATATGAGATGGAAGCTTTTACACAAGTTGAGTCCGGCTTCCAATGGGACCTTCTACACAAGTTGAGTCTAGGTTCCCTAAGTATGTATCTCATGAGATGGAGGCCTTCTACCAAAGTTGAGTCCAAGTATCTACTAACAATCTCCTTATCCTATAAATACGTTCCCCCGTAGGATATCTAGCTAGTAGATCCACCTAAAAGCTAATAAACCATGGTCTTACCTTAGGCAAGTAGGGCAACCCTTTTCTGTGTGGGCAACACCGCATTCCATGTTAAGCTCACATGGTCTATGTCGGTTGAGGCTTATTCCCACAATGACATATGAACTATGAACAAGAATATCAACTATGAACTATGGTTACTCAAGAAGCTTTACTTAAGCATGAGTGGGATTATGGGATCTTACTCATGCATTGCTCACGTATGCTTTGAGGGTAATTATGATATGTTTCTCTTATGATATGATGACCTATGAGTTGATTATGCTTATGACATGTGTTGTTCCACTATCTTCAAAATGATGCTTTAACTTAGTAAATTGCATGCATTCAACTAAAATGTCCATTTTGGCATGTTTTAAAGGTTTTTATGCATGGCTATCATACTTGGTGCATTTTTGAACTAACCCATATTTTCCTACCTTTTTGCCAAGTGTAGGGTCCGGTTCTCAAGGTGGTCCCCATTATGGCTAAAGCTTGGATTTGTTCATTTCTCCTTGCTTGTGGTGAGTCCTCAAGATTCGAGGATGGATATTATCATTGTAGTTCCTTTTATTGTAGTTCCATTTCAGATTATGTTGTAAGGGTTGTGACCCTATTTGATTTGACTATTGTAATAGATGGCTAATTGAGACAAGTCTAGACTTCCGCTTTTCCTTTATGAAAATTTTGTACTTGAAATGCACTTTTACTCTTTATTGTTCTAAAGATTTATGTTATATTATGCTAAATGGCTTACATGGTGCCTTTTGGGGCTCTACGTGCCATGTTACATCTAGGGGGTACCCTAGGTCGTGACAAACTTTGGTAATCAGAGCAGGAGTTTTAGAATGATTCAAGGATGATGTCTCATAAGCCACGTCTAGTAGAGTCTTAATCATGAGTATGAAGCGCGCCACATTTATGAGTGAGAGGCTATAAGTTGTTTAGGAAATCTCACTTCTTTCATTACTCTTAAGTCGTGCCACCGAATCTAGCTCTATAAAATCCCTCACCTAACCCTTCTCTTGTGTCTTTAGGATATGAATACACGAAGGTCTAACACAAGAATAATGGAGGGAGGCAATGTGAATGAAAAAGCTCCACCTCAAGCTAATCAATCTCCGGTTGATCTCGTGGTTGAGAATGTGACCCATGCGGAGTTTAGGTCTACTTTCCAAATGTTGGTTCAAGCTGTGACGGCTCAAGACATTTTAGAAGTTGTAAACCCGATGAATCCTAATATGAATTCAGTTGCTTCAAGGGTTAGGGATATTGCTCGAATGAACCCTCCCAAATTTCATGGCTCTAAAGTGGAAGGGGATCCCGAAAGGTTTATCGATGAGGTTTATAAAGTTTTTTCTATTATGGGGGTGTCTTAGGAAGAGAAGGAGGAGTTAGCCACCTACCAACTAAAAGATGTGGCTAAAGTTTGGTATGATCAGTGGAAGGGTGGAGAGACCCATAGGAGCGGATCTAGTAGATTGTGAATTGTTCAAAAAAGGCATTACTTGATAGATTCTTCCCTCTAGAGTTGAGGGAGGGTAAGGTACAAGAGTTCATCAACCTTCATCAAGGAAGAATGAGTGTTAAAGAGTATCCTCTAAAGGTCACCCAACTCTCCAAATATTCTCCAAGCATGGTGGCGGACTCAAGGGCTAAGATAAGTAGGTTTATGTCGGGTGTGTCCGACTTGGTTGAAAAAGAGTGTTGTACATCAATGCTCCTCCATGACATGGATATCTCAAGGCTTTGGTGTGTGCTCAACAAATTGAGGAGTCCAAACTCAAGAAAAAGAATAGAGAGGTGAAAAGAGCTAGAACCAGTGATGGGAACTTCTCCAATGCTAGGTCCGATGGACAAGGTTGCCCAATGTTCAAAAAAAGGTTCTCCAACCGAGGATCCTCAAGTGCTTCCCCAAGGGACAACAAGGATAGGGTGTCTAACCCTAAAACTCAAGGAGGTTATGATAAGGGAACTATTCTGGCAAGTCCTACTTGTGCCAAATATGGAAAGATACATCATGGTAAGTGCATAGTTGGCACCGATGGGTGTTATGGTTGTGGGAAGGTTGGCCACAAGATGACAGATTGTCCGTTTCTCAAGGTTAAGGGAAGAGAAGATAAGCAAACTCCTCCAAGCGGTTCTAACTCCAATGCCCAAAATCAAATCCGTTTTTATGCTCTTCAATCCCGAGGTGACTAAGAGAGCTCCCCGAATATTGTTATCGGTATGTTAAAAGTATTTCATATTGATGTTTATGCCTGATATACCGTGAGTGTACGGTATTTTTAATACATTTCACTTGAGAGTTGTGTGTGTCTAGGGCCTTTTTGTATTGGTTTTTATGTGTTTTTATCATGTTTTGCAGGAAAGATATTTAGGCGCGGAAGTAAAGAGACAGCTGAAAGTAATGCAAAAAATGGCATCTACAGACCGTACGTCCATTGATGCTCCATAGATGGTGATCGTAGATCAGCAGGTAAGGCATGGAAGGCAAATCAGGGAAATCTGACCAAGTGTGGAACCATGGTGGCCATTCACGATCCGTAGATTGAACTACGGACCGTACTGCTGATCTGTAGAATGATACTATGAGGGTTCCAGTACATGATTTTTGAAGATTCTATGTGTGGAGCTATGGAAAGGGATCGATCTACGGTCCGTATTGGTGTTGCGTCGTTTGCTTTAGAGTAGCTGATTTTTGGAAGCTGAAATATTTTCTAAGTCCTGGCTGACGGAAGGGACTCAGGGACAGTAGATCCATTGACGGTCCGTGAGTCAGTCTCGTGGAATGAAGACGCGTGCCTGCACAAACTTTCCTTATTTTGTTTCCCTTTTAATTTAGGAATTGTTTTCTATAACTAGGATATGTAAACCTCATTTTTGGGGTTAGATTTTATTACTTTAGTTCTACTTTATAACTGGGGATTAATTTTTGCAAACTTAGCAATTCTTGATTTCCTAAGTTGATTTTGAAGGTTTTTGGGTTTGAGATTCAAGTTGAAATTTTGGGTTTGTTATTCTCAATTACGTAAGTTCATAATTCTTTCATCTAAAATAATAAATTGTGTTCATATGATTATGGGTAACTAAACTCCACAACTAGGGTTGTGGAAACCATGAGCGATTAACAAAGTATGAATTGTAGATAAACAATTCTTGAATAGTGTTTTGCATGCATTGATAATTCTTCTATTTAAAAGTCTTTTTAACGGTGCGCAATGTTAGAACTCGCCTTGTTGTTACTTTCCGGACCAAGGAGGTAATCAACAAGAAAAGAATTATCAAAATAGATTTAGTATGATACTATCTAATAGTCTAGTGTCGATTGGTGTGAAGTAATAACTAAGTCAAACATCGATGTGATGTCTAATATGAGTTAAAGGTAAGGGTTAGTAAATTATACACACGTAGCCGGACAAAGGTGCGGGGTGAAATTCTCTAGATGCCGGACCAAGGATTTAGAGATACCTAGCTTATCACTTTGCATGTAGTACACTAGGAAATAATTGCTATTACTAGGATAACTACGTTATGAGCTTGTGGGGAACATGTATGCCCTAGTTAATTCTCTCATCTTGATAACAACCAAAATTGACTATTGTTTACTTATTACTTACTGAATTCTTACAATATGTTTCACAAATCCCCCCCTTTAATTACTTGTTTCTGGAAGTAATTTGACTAAACAAATATAATTGTTGGTTAAAGTGAAGTCTAAACCATTTTCCTCGTGGGATCGTCCCCAACCTACAAGTTGGGTTCTTTACTTTATAACGATCGCTTATGCTTCTTTAGGGAGGTGTAATTTGAACGTATCAAATTTTGGCACCGCTAACGGGGATTTTGGCTTTTAGATTTATTTTAACTACATTATTGAACTTTAGTCAAATATTTCCTAATTATACTTTTTCTTTTTCTTTTTGTCTCTGTCAGGTTCTGACTCTAGTGTGTGCCAAGTACATGGAGCCAGGGTGAACCACTTATTCCTTACGATCCAGAGTTGAACCAAACTTTGTGAAGAATGAACAATCAAGGAGTTCAAGTTAATCCTATCAGAGAAAATCTAGGTGATGAAGTTGAGTTGCAACCTCCGAGGGTAGTTGGTGGGGACAACCAGGTTCGAGCTGAAAATCAATTTGGAGATGCATTGAGGGTGCAGGGTCCACCAGGCCCATGACTGCATGACAACTATAGGGGAAACGTTAATATTGCTGACTCAAATAGACCTCTTATCCTACCCCCTTTGCCTCCGAGGAACACATTTCTAGTGACCAGTAGCTTGATGCAGATGCTTACAGCGAGGGGCTTGTTCTTGGGGTTGCCATCGGAGGACCCACATGCTCACATAGCCAAGCTAAGAGTGGTTTGCAAGAGCTGTGTAGGTCGACCAAAGTTGGATATGGATGTCATCGGATTGCGAGTGTTCCCTCTATCACTGACAAATGCTGCTGTATGGTTCACTGAGCTTTCTTATAACTTAATCTATACATGGGACCAACTCAAAGATGTGTTCTTAGCAAGATATTATCGAGTGTCCAAGAAGCTCCATCACAAAGATATGGTCAATAATTTTGTGGCATTACCTGGAGAGTCCGTGAGTAGCTCTTGGGACAGATTCATTGTGTTCATAAGAGGTGTTCCAAATCACCATATTGATGATGAGTCGCTGAAGGAATATTTCTATCGAGGTCAGGATGACAACAATAAAGTTGTGCTTGATACTATTGTTGGAGGTTCATATGTTGAGTGCACATACACACAGATTTCAGAAAAACTGGAGAAGATCTTTTGCAACAATAAAGAATGGAGCACTAGGAGGTCAGATACTGGGAGAAACACATTTTCCATTCATGTTACAAACAACCAGTCTGCGGATGAGATTCATGAGGAGATGGCTCAGATGAGGACCGAGTTAGGGTTGGTATTGAAGCATGTGAGCGGAGGTGCAGAAAAGGTAAATATTGTGAACTACTTGACTAGAAATCCACCAACCAGTTGAAGAGTGTTACTATGAAGAGGATGCTTATGCGGTGAATGATTAGACGGAGGGTTTCCGACCAAACGCCCAAGGATCCAACACGGATAATTGGCGCCAAGGTCAAGGAAACCAAGGTCGGAACTATGGAAATTACAACCGAGAGAGTCAATATGTCCGGGATGGGAACTTTAATCGCGAAAACAACTACAACCGGAAGAACTATGAAAAAAAAACGATCGGGTTGGACCATATGTTCCCCCTCAAAATTCAGAATCTAGTACTAAGGAAGCTAGATGCAATATGGCGCGTATTGAAGATATGATGCAGAAGATGATGAGAAGGTTTGATGCAACTGATGAGAATGTAAAGGAGATGAGATATGACTTGTTTGGTTTTGGTCAAAAGGTTGATGCCTATGAAGTGTCAATAAAGCATTTAGAGCAGCAGATGACTCAGTTGTCTACTAAAGTGAACCCACGTTAACCTGACACTCTTCCTAGCAACACCATCCAGAATCCAAAAAATGATGGTCATTGCATGGCAGTTACTACTCGAGGGGTAAGAAAACCATTGATCCACCTATGCCGTCTGTGGTGGACGTTGAGATTAGAAATGAAGATGATGTGGTAGAGGTTAGAGAAGAGTCTGAGAATGCGACAGAAAGAAGCAGAGATATCTCAGAAAGTGGTCCCCATACCTAGACCTCCACCACCTTTTCCACAGAGGATAGTGAAGAAGACTGAAGACGGTAAATATTGCAGGTTTATTACTATGTTGAAGCAGCTTTCCATCAATGTTCCGTTGATAGAAGCTTTGGAGCAAATGTCTGGGTATGCGAAGTTTATGAAAGATATGGTGACAAAGAAAAAGTGTGTGAGTTTAGAAGATGATAATAGATTGCAGCATTGTAGCGCTATTGCTACAAGTTCTCTTGTGCAGAAGAAGGAAGATCCTGGTGCTTTCACGATTCCATGTACGATAGGGTTGATACACTTTGCTAAGGAATTGTGTGATCTTGGTGCTATCATCAACCTCATGCCATTGTCTATTTATAAGAAGATGGGTCTATGGTATCCAAAGCCTACTATCATGTGGTTACTTATGGCTGATCGAACCGTGAAAAGGCCCATTGGTGTACTCCATGATGTGCTAGTGACAGAGGAGTCGTTCATCTTTCCGGTGGATTTTGTGATTCTTGACTGTGAGGTTGATTTTGAGGTTCCCATAATCCTTGGGAGACTATTCCTTGCCAGAGGGCGTGCGTTGGCTGATATGGAAAAGGGGCAGATGAAGTTCAGACTGAACAATGAAGAAGCAACTTTCAATATTTGTAGGTCCATGAAGCAAAGTGGTGAGCTCCAAACAATATCTGCTATAACTTACAGAGTTGAGATTGGAACAGAAGTGCAAATTGAAGAGCGACTAGGTGTTGAGGCACTAGCAACAGTTACGATCAATTTTGATAGTGATGGTATTGAAGAGTACGATGAGTTGGTAGCTGCACTCAATATGTGCGAATATCGATCAAAACCAAAGAAGTATAAGTTAGACATGAAGAATCGTGAGTCCCCGCTCGTGAGACCATCTATTGTGGTGGAACCAAAATTAGAGCTTAAGGCTGTACCACCGCATTTGAGATATGTATTCTTGGGTAGAGATAATACTTTGCAGGTCATCATTGCAGAAGATTTAAATGCGAGACAAGTAGAGTGCTTGGTGACTGTGTTAAAGAGGTTCAAGCGAGCTATTGGGTGGACTATTGTGGATATTATTGGGATTCCTCCCGGTATTTGTTCTCACAAAATCCAACTCATGCCAGATCACAAGCCTAGTATCGAGCAATAGAGAAGATTAAATCCACCTATGCAAGAGGTAGTTAAAAAGGAGATGATCAAGTGGTTGGATGCCAGAGTTATTTATCCCATTGCAGATAGTAGTTGGGTGTGTCATGTGCAGTGTGTGCCTAAGAAAAGTGGTATTACTGTGGTTCCAAATGAGAGAAACGAGCTTGTTCCAATGCGGCTCGTGACTGGATAGAGAGTCTGCATGGATTACCGGAAGTTGAATGTATGGACAGAGAAGGACCACTTTCCTATGCCATTCATGGACCAGCTATTGGATAGACTTGCAGGCAAGGGTTGGAATTGTTTTCTTTATGGGTATTCGAGGTACAATCAAATTTCTATAGCTCCAGAAGACCAAGAGAAGACCACCTTCACTTTCCCTTATATGGCTTTTTCTTTCAAATAGATGCCATTTGGGTTGTGCAATGCTGTAGCGATCTTCCAGCGATGTATAATGTCAATATTTTCTTATATCGTGGAGGACACAATTGAAGTGTTCATGGATGATTTCTCTGTGGTAGGTGACTCTTTTGATCGATGTCTAGATCATCTGGCTGAGGTGCTTAAAAGGTGTGAAGACTTCAATCTAGTGCTAAATTGGGAGAAGTGCCACTTTATGGTGAAAGAAGGGATAGTTCTGGGTCATCGTATTTATGAGAAGGGCATTGAAGTTGATAGAGAAAAAGTAGAGCCAATATAAAAGCTTCCACTACCTATCTCTGTAAAAGGTGTTAGAAGTTTTCTTGGGCATGCATGTTTCTATAGGAGGTTCATCAAGGACCTCTCTAAAATTGCACATCCATTGTGAAAACTGCTCGGAAAGGAGTATAAGTTTGTTTTTGATGGTGCTTGTCTGAGAGCATTTGGAGAGTTGAAGGAGAAGTTGGTTACTACACCTATCATTATTTCACCGGATTGGGGACAACCGTTTGAGGTAATGTGTGATGCCAATGGAGTGGCGCTTGGTGTAGTATTAGGACAGAGGAGAGAGAAAGTTCTTCACCCTATTTACTGTGCTAGCAAAGCTCTAAATGTGGCCCAGAAGAATTATACTGTGACGGAACAAGACCTTCTCACATTAGTTGTCGCATTCGAGAAATTTTGATCCTACTTGCTTGCTACTAAAGTCATAGTGCATACTGACCATTCTGCATTGAGGTATTTGATGGCGAAGAAGGATGCAAAACCGAGGTTGATTAGATGGGTATTATTTTTGCAAGAGTTTAATTTTGTGGTAAAAGATAGAAAGGGGACTGAAAATCAAGTTGCCGATCACTTGTCCATATTAGAGGAAGAGGCTATGCTAAAGCTTGGTGATAGGGCTAAAATTACTAATGCTTTTCCAGATGAACATGTATTGGCTACTTCTCAAGATATGATTCCTTGGTTTGCAGACTTTGCTAATTATTTGGCAAGAGATTTGGTTTCCCCGGATTTGTCTTTTCACCAAAGGGAAAAATTTATGCATGATGTGAAGAATTTTTTTGGGATGAGCCTTAATTGTATCGTAGTTGTGATGATAGGATTATTCGTCGTTGTGTGCCCAAGGTTGAGATGTTGAGTGTACTTGAAGCATGTCATTCATCGTCTATTGGTGGTCATCATAGTGGTACTCGGACTGCGCATAAGATTTTGCAGTGTGGGTATTACTGGCCTACCATCCACCAAGATGCTCGTGATTTCGCCAAGTCTTGTTATCGTTGCCAAAGAGAATGAGGGATTTCAAAGAGGCAAGAGCTTCCTATGAATCCTATATTGGTGGTAGAGTTGTTTGATGTATGGGGCACTAATTTTATGGGTCCATTTGTGAGTTCACATGGGATGAAGTATATTCTTGTTACGGTTGATTATGTATCAAAGTGGGTGGAAGCAGTTGCGCTCCCCAATAATGAAGGTAAAAGTGTTACCGCATTTTTGAAAAAGAATATCTTCTCCACATTTGGTACACCGAGGGCGATTATCAGTGATGGAGGTTCCCACTTTTGTAATAAGTTGTTCAAGGCGCTACTTGAGAAATATGGTGTCCGCCACAATATAGCCACTCCTTACCATCCGCAGAATAGTGGGCAAGTTGAAGTGTCCAACAGAGAGATCAAACAGATTTTGGCGAAGACTGTGAATGCTAATAGAACGGTTGGTCAAGGAAGCTTGATGATGCTCTATGGGCCTATCATACTGCATACAAGACTCCCATAGGTATTTCTCCTTACCAAATTGTATATGGGAAGTCTTGCCATTTACCGGTAGAGCTAGAGCATAAGGTTTTGTGGGCGATGAAGAAACTAAATTTACATTGGGGCGCCGCATCTAATCAAAGAATAAATGACTTGAATATTCTTGATGAGTTTCGCTTGAAAGCTGATGAAAGTTTAGCCTTGTACAAAGAGAAAATGAAGAGGTATCATGATCAAAGAATTGAAAAGCGAAAATTTGTTGTGGGTGATCTTGTGCTTCTATTCAACTTTAGGTTGCACTTGTTTCCAGGAAAACTCAAATCCAAATGGACTGCGCCATTTTTACTCACAAAAGTACTCCCCAATGGAGCGGTTGAGCTTGAGAACAGTGAAGGAACAAGGTTCATGGTTAACGGGCAAAGGATCAAGATCTATCTCGGAAACGCAGAAAGTGTGCAAGAACTTGTTGAGGCTTAACATCTTGATGAAGTCTGAGTAATCAACAGCCCTGCGTCGTGCCGCAATGTTAAATCAAGCGCTACTTGGGAGGCAACCGAAGACATAAAATCTAGCCAACAATAGGTTTTTATTTTCCGTTAAGTAGTTTTATTTGTCTAGTTGTTTCTCTATACTTATTTAGATAGTTATTTTATTTTTGTTTTAGTGTTGTCTAGACGGTCCGTGTCTAAAAAGTTTCCAGAAAATGTAAAAAGAAAGTGCTAATGGTTACTACATGTGCAGGGGCGAAAAGTAGAATCTGTAGAAAAAGGTCTGGTGCAGCGGTCTACGGACCCCATCGACGGTCCGTTGTTCATTCCATGGACCGTCAATAGTGTCGGTAGATCCCAGGTAAGGTTTCTGAATTTTTAAGTGCAAGTGTGATCTACGGTCCCCATCTAAGGACCATAGACGGGGTCTCGTGGGTCCAAAACACTAATGTTACCTGACCCGACCTGGACCACTCCTATTTAAAATCCTCCAATTTTAAACCATTCCCACTTCCCTCCATTTACCCCCAAACCGTTTCTAAGCTTCCCAATTCCTTAAATCACTCCATAACTCCCCATTAAATCTTCCCTTTCCTCTCCCCTTCAAACCTAATTTTCCTTTACTCTCCAACCTCCACTCATCCCCAAAATTTCCCATGAAGTCCGGTGTTTGGGTTTGGTACAACTAGGCAATTACTGTGTTATTGCAAAGCTTAGTGTTATCACACAATCCCGCCACTCCTCATTGCTTGTAAGGTAATAGACTTTCCCCCTCACTTTGAATTTTTGTTCATAGATTGAATATAGAAAGTCGGGAGTTGGGTCTTGACCTTGGGTATGTGTCGTAATATTGTTTGAGATGTGCGTGATTACAGTCTAAATGTAAGTTTCGACTTAGGGTTCCAAAGGTTGTCTTAAAGACTTGTTAAAATGATTAATTGGGATCCTGAGAATGACGAACTAGCATGATTAAATGTTGAAATGCATGGTTAGAGTAGGATACTGTTGAAAATTGTCAAATATATAGTCTTGATATTAAAGAAGGTCTGAAACCTAGCACAAATCCCGTCCACGAGACCCCGTCTACGGACCGTAGATCAGGTTCGTGGTTGGATGCCCTATAAAATTTCACCAATTGTGACACCATGGAGGTAGACTACGGTCTGTATATCAATCTACAGACCATTCTATACATCCGTGGTTTCCATCTGCGACCAATATTGTTGGTCCTCTGATCCACGGAAGGGTTCCACGAACTGTAGATCAGTATACGGATCGTAAGTCCCCACCGTAGATGACAATTGTTGTCACTGTCTGAAATTTTTTTGGGTCTTTGTTTTAGTTCATTCTTAGTTCAATAATCTTTTCGTGTGTGTTATGAGTTTATTTTGGTACTAATTCCACATCCATAGGTACCATGGCGCCTAAGAATCAAGTGACCTACTCCAAAAGGGGAAAATCAAAATCCGTGCAGCCTACTTTTAGGCTAATTGATAAAGACACGGACGCAAAAAAAGATCCAGCATATGTTCCACCGACCACGAGGACATCCCCTATTGCACCTCGGGCAACCCGGAGTGCATCCCGAAAGGTGGTCACCGACGTAGTCACTATCGCCCAGTGTGATAAGGAGACACACTGACCGCGTCACTGGCTGGTTCTGCTTCTGGTTCTGAGGCTGGTTCTACATCTGGCTCAGAGTCCGCCTTTACTTCCGGCTCTGAGCCTGCCCACGCTTACTGCTCCGATTTTGGATTAGCCACAGGCTCAGGGTCGTATGACAAAGATGCCTCGTCTGATCAGGCGACTAGTTCGGGAGAAGTCCCAGTGCCACGAAGCTACGACCCTGATTCGGTGGCTGGAGAGCCAAACAGATGGTGTGTTGAGGGCCAGTGGCAAGTTTATCGGGATGCCAAGATGAAGAATGACAAAGAGAAAATGGCTCGGCATATTACAGAGGAGCACAAAGTTCTCACTGGGAGCCTACACACCGTCCTTGAAATCCACCGGCTCGTTCAACGTCACAAGTGTGAGTAGATGGCTCGAGAACCAGGCACCTATAGCGAGGAGATTGTGAGGAAATTCTATGCTTCGTATGCGGCTACTCTTCGGGGATCTATCCACAAAAATGCCATATCCATTGCCCAGGCACCCCTCACAGCTACACTAGTGCGCGAATATTCTGTAGACATCTCTGAGACCACCATCTGCCGGTTCCTCTATGGTCCTGGACTTGATCACTCTTGGGCACTCAACATGGCTGAATTTGACTACAGATGGGACACTGTACGGGGTGGAGAGTCCTCGAGTGACCGGTCCCGACCACAAATCTATCCTCTTTTCGCATTGACTTAGCTAGTCTCCGGGCCGACGTTGATGCCATTCTTGCTACACCTGTAGTTGAGCCTCAGGCTACATCTACTACGTTGACTGCTAATACAGTGCTATATGCTTTATTCAGTGGGATTGCCGAGGAGGAGCCCGAGCGGACACGTACATAAAGGTAAGAGGCACCGTTCTAGCCTTAATGAGAAGGAAAAATCCCAAAAGAGACAGCGTAGGCAGGAGAAGGAGGCTAAGAAGGCTTCGATCTTAGATAAATAGTTGCACCATCAGAGGATGAGTGAGAGTGTTGCGAGGGCATCGAGTTCTGCCACAGTTGTAGAGGTCCCGCCTATTCAGAGGGACGATGTGAGCACCACTGATGGTGCAGTTAGAGTGACCGAGAGCACTACTAAGGGTTCTATGATGGATGATATGGGCTTTACTGAGGGTGACCCAAATATTATTCCAGCGGGCTCCGAGAAACCGGACCCACCCGCTTGTTGATGAGTCTTCGGCGCTTTGCGCCACAGGTTTGCTTCACCAAATCCTGTATCTTTTTTTTTGTATGCATTGGGGACAATGACATCTATTTTTGTTGGAGGTGGGTTAAATGGATTGTGAGTGATAGGGTGACGTCTGAGTAACCCAACTCATAAATCCTCTCTTGGGGTTTTCTTGCCTGTGTTCTTTTTCCCCAAGAGACTTTTTAATTTCTGTTGAACTGGCATGTGTTAAGATCATATGTGTAGAAGCATGATGTCTTATGAAAAATGATACCCGTCCTAAATTTGTGATGTGTGCATGAATTTTTAGGCTAAGATAAGGTGATTGTGTTGGCTCTGAGTATGACATAATAATGAATCAAATTGATGGCATGACTTAAGCTAAAACTTGAACTGGGTAATCTGATAATGAAACTATGTGGCAAGAGTGTGTGGGAATAGTTGATTGTTCAAGCAGTGTTTTTGTGCCAATCTAGAACTTGCCCGGTTAGTCCTGCTAAGACAATCCACTCTACTTTGGCAAGTAGGATCCATTCGGCGAGTTGCCCAATGGCTTGGGCGATGATCCTGTTTGCCTAAAGTTACAGAACGTTGCCAGGGGCAGGATCAATCGCTGACTCAATGGGTAACTCACCGAGTCCACTAGGCGAGCCCGACCTAGATCGCCCAATGTCCATTTCAGGTCACTTTTAGGTCTCCTTTGTAATAAATGCCTAAAACTATAATTATCTAGTTTGGGTTTCATTTAAGGTTAGACTATTTTGATTATTGACATTTGAAAACTCTTGTATAGGTGTTGAGACCTTGGTAAAGCTTTTGTTGAACTTTGCATAGAAACGTGGGTTGCAAGTTGAATTTGATTCCCTTGAGATCTACGTAAGAGTTAGGTGCTATTGTAGGATTAATCAATTGATGTCTTTAGGTTTAATTTACCTTTAGGTTCCCTTTGATTTCCTCTTTGTGTGTCTATCTATTTTTCTTTGTTTCTGGTCTTTAAATTTTCGCATTTTATTCGTAATTCCTATTGAGAATTACATCAGGATACTTGGCCATCATGGCTGCTTCTGCTTCCCAAGTAGATCCCTCAACGGATTGACTTCTCCACAAAACCTTTACTAAAGCGACTTCCTTATTTCTCAACGTAGGAACCTGATGGTCAAGAATTTCAACTCACCTCTTCATAAGTGAGACTATCCTTCACAACCACAATCTCTAATGGTACTATCGATGTTGGATCACCAACACACTTCTTCAACAATGAAATGTGACAGACTAGATGTACCGTTGCTAGTTCGGCTGGCAACTCTAATGTGTCCGTAAGGCAAACTCCTAAGCGAGCAAGCCAGTGAACATCTTTGTCTAACTATTCCTTTTCTTCCTGAAAATGTGCTACACCACCTATAGACAGTCTACTGAGAGAATCAACCACTACATTGGCCTCACCAGGATGGTAAAGCACATTCATGTCGTAATCTTTGAGGAATTCAAGTCATCTCCTCCGATGAAGATTCAACTATTTCTAGGTGAACACATACTGGAGGGTCTTATGATTTGTGAACACATCAATATGAACACCGTAGAAGTAATGTCTCCAAATCTTTAGGGAAAGCACTACGACTGCACGCTCGAAGTCATGAGTTGGGTAGTTCTTCTCATTGACCTTAAGTTGTGTAGAAGCATAAGCTATGACCTTACCTTACTGTATAACCACACAACCTAGGACGACCCTGGAGGCATCACAATAAATCACATAACTGTCTAAACCATCTAGTAAAGTCAAGACTGGAGCCGTAGTCAACCTACTCTTTATTTCTGAGAAGGTTTTCTCACTATCATCTGACCACTGAAATTTGACTTTCTTCTGAGTGAACTTGGTCAATGGGGAAACTATGGATGAAAATCCTTCAATAAACCTCTTGTAATAAATGGCCAAACCCAAGAAACTTCTGATATTTTTTGGAGAGGTGGGTCTGTGCCAGTGTTTTACTACCTCAATTTTCAGAGACCCCACTTGGATCCTTTCGCTGGATACCACATGACCAAGAAAAGCGACAAACTGTAACCAGAATTCACATTTGCTAAACTTAGTGAATAGTTGACGATCTTTTAGAGTTTACAGAACAACTTTAAGATGAGTCACATGCTCCTTCTCACTCCGAGAATAAATGAGCTCATATTCAATAAATAGGATAACAAACATGTCCAAATACTGTTTGAACGCCTTGGTCATTAAGTCCATGAAAGCTACATGAGCATTTTTTAACCCAAAAGACATAACTATAAATTCATAATGACCATACCGAGTTCTGAAGGTTGTCTTCGGGATGTCACTATCTCTGACTCTGAGCTGATGATAGCCGAATATGTGGTTTATCTTACAAAAGCAGCTAGCACCCTCAAGTTGGTTGAACAAGTCATCTATCCTGGAATGGGATACTTGTCATGGTTGTTACTTTGTTCAACAGACGATATTCAATGCACATTCTGAGAGAACCATCTTTCATTCGCACGAACAACACTGGAGTACCCCATGGAGAGATGATAGGTTTATGAAGCCCTTATCTAGAAGTTATTCCAATTTCTCTTTCAATTCCTTAAGCTTAGTTGGAGCCATTATGTAAAGAGGAATCGAAATAGGCTGGGTATCTGAGAGGATGTCACTCTCGGGGCTACCCCATTGACGTAATCACAGGACCTAGGATCACGAGTGACCCCTAGTTAACTATGAAGCTGACATATTATAAGCATACTAAGACAACTAAATAAAGAGATACTATGTAGAAGCTAAAACGTGAGAGATCTAAAAGTGGGGAATACCCAACTAATCTGCATACATTAAAACTTACTAAAGCTTTAGTGATACTAAACAATCACTCAAAACTAAAGCTGATTCTAATACTATGTCAAAAAAGCCTCTAACTGACTAGATTTGCTGGGACATGCCCCCAACTAACCCTAGAAAAACTGAATGTGAGATGAAAGAACTGAATTTGAAAAACATGTCTATTGTCTTCAAAATATGAGGACTCACCACTGAAGGTACTGAATACGGATCGGGAATCGATCTATGTGTGATTTGACTACTGAGTACCTGAACCTACATCATGAAAGGATGTAGCGCAGAGTATGTGTCAGTACTTGGAATGTATAGAGCATGGAGGATATAGATAATAGCAGAACAAACATAGAAGCTGAACAAACCATCTATGGGTAATGATATAAGCTGAACATGATGTAAATGCTGAAATATACTGAAAAGAACTGAACTGAATGCAAGGACCAAGTACTAATCATGAACATGACATGCTGAGACTTAATACTGAAGTATAACTGAAAACCTGGTCAAATGCACTAGAGTCTGACTATGGGAGCTACTATTAATCGACATAAAACCATGTAAGCGAAACGAGAAGTCTTATGTATACGTCCCACTGAGTGGATCCAATATACCTTGTAAGGGCTATAAAGGTATAACTAACGTGATCACTAAATCTGATGCCCAACAGAGGGGACTTATACCTATGGGGGCATATAGTTGCGGACTATTAAGGTAAGCTAAACCCTAGTCCAACTCGGTGCTAAGCCTACTCCCAACTCGAATTGTGTTTGACATAACATAACTGAAATACTGGAAAACTCAATATTCAGACATGCAAATATGAGAATACAACATTTAAGTACCGACAATGAAACATTCAAAAATTGTAGCATGTTTATCTGTAACTGACCTAGCAAATGTAATGCATGACTAAGAGAATCCACACAACTAGGTTTCTGATTTTCATGCAAGGAACTAAGCAAACTTTTCGATTATGAATAGTATAACAACTAAATCAGAACAATTATCTAAGGTTTTAGAAACCCTAGGTCTAAGAAAGATAAAGCGAATAAAGAATCTAACTAAATTCTAGAGACTTAGTTGACAAAAGGAATCCATTAGTTAAATCCCACATACCTATTGACGAAATCTTACGGAGAAATCCTTCGATTTTGGGGCTGAAACTTGAAACAAACCTTCTAATTATTCTTTGGAAATTGTCACTTCGTTATTCTCCTTTTTACTGTATTTTTGGTGTATAAAGGTTATGGGTATGTCTGACGAAGTTATTAGGCTTAAACGTAGTAAAACAACATACTTTAGGCATTAAACAATGTAGTTTAAGGGCCCCAATGGATAGAAAAAAATCAAAATGATCCTATCTTAAAAGCTGACAAAGGTCATCCACGAAAGGACCTACGGACCGTCGGTAGACCTACCAACAATCGGTAGGGGCCGTCGGTGAAGCTCTGCCCGACATGACTTCACTAAAATGGGCATAATTTTTTACTCTAAGATGGGATTTTAGCAAACTCGATGGCGTTGGAAATAGGATTCAATTATCTTTCATTTGATAGGTCATGGGCCACGTAATTAATTCTGTGCTAAATGATATGACTGTTTGAAGTTGACCCAACAACCAATTCCCTCTAATTGGCTGCTGACCCTCACCTACAGTCAGTAGGTCCAACCACGGACCGTCATGGTTGACTATGGGTGGGTTCAGAGACCATAAATATTTGGTGCCTAACGAAGTATCCCACCTACGGACCGTGTGTCAGACCACGATCCGTCTGTGGCTTCTATGGTCCTTGCACCAGGTCTGGAAAGCTACATTTTTTCTATTTTATCAAATCCTAGGTGTGACAATATTTCCCTCTTGAAACATTCGTCCTTGAGTGAAGTATAATCAAGCTGAGTAAGGGGGGAATGAGCTGCAATCCCTATCAGTAAGTACTAGAAATTGAAATCTAACTGACTGAGTTCCAAGAATCATGCAAATATGCTGAAATGCAAGATTAACTGAGGGAACAAGAAACAAAGATTGAATTACTCAAGAGTAAGCTAAGGGACTGGAGATGAAATATTACCTCAAGCTGAAACGTAATCGAAAGGAAAAATGTGAGGATACTTGACCATCATGGCTGCTTCTGCTTCCCAAGTACCTCCATCTACAGACTGACTCCTCCACAAACTTCACTAAGACAACTTCCTTATTTCTCAACTTACGAACCTGACGGTCAAGAATCTTAACTGGCGCCTCTTAATAAGTGAGACTATCCTTCACATCCACACTCTCTAATGGTATTGTTGATGTCAGATCACCAACACACTTCTTCAACAAGGAAATGTTAATCTCTTGAGTCATACCTCATGGTTTCTGATGTTCTACCTTAACTTGCTGAAAGTTAGGACGCCTAGCCACAAAGTCTGCTATATCGCTTTTCCTACCATTCCACCGAAAGACTTCCCGCATATCACGGTACATCTTAGTGGCACTTGGATGAATAGAATACCTGGAGTTATGGCCTTCTGTAATGATCTGTTGCCTGAACTCACCCACCTTAGGAACACGTAAGCAACCCTGGTAACAAAGCACATCATCTCCCGCTTGGGAGAAAACCTCAACTTTCTCCTGATGAAATGTGCCCTCCAACTAAAGCAATATAGGATCACTATCTTGTTTTTCCTTAACCTCTTTTACCAATAAAAATTCTGATCCATTATGAACTATCACACCACCATCTGATGTGTCCGTAAGGCAAACTCCAAAGCGAGCAAGCCGGTGGGCATCTTTGGCTAACTCTTTCTTTTATTCCTCAACATGTGCTACACTACCTATTGACAATATGCTAAGAGCATCAGCTACTACGTTGGCCTTTCCAGGATGGTAAAGAACATTAATGCCATAGTCCTTGAGGAATTCAAGCCATCTCCTCTGACGAAGATTCAATTCTTTTTGGGTGAACACATACTGGAAGCTCTTATGATCTCTGAATACGTCAACATGAACACCATATAGGTAGTGTCTCTGAATCTTTAGGGAAAATATTACTGCTGCAAGCTCGAGTTCATGAGTTGGGTAGTTCTTCTCATGGACCTGAAGCTGTCTAGAAGCATAAGTTATAACCTCACCTCGTTGCATCAACACACAACCTTGGCCGACCCTGGATGCATCACAATAAATCACATAGCCGTCGGAACCATCTGGTAGAGTCAAGATGGGAGCTGTAGTCCATCTAGTCTTCAGTTCTGATAGGTTTTTCTCACACTCATATAACCACTGAAACTTGACATTTTTTTTAGTCAACTTGGTCAATGAGGATGCTATGGATGAAAATCCTTCAACAAATCTCCTGTAGTAACTAGCCAAACCCAATAAACTTCTGATATCTGTTGGAGAGGTGGGTCTGGGCTATTGCTTCACTATCTCTATTTTCTGAGAATCCACTCTGATTCCTTCACTAGATACCACATCTCCGAGGAAAGCGACTGACTGTAACCAAAATTCACATTTGTTAAACTTAACGATTAACTGGCGATCCTTGAGAGTTTGTAGAACAATTCTCAGACAAGTCGCATGTTAGTCCTCACTCCGAGAAAATATGAGTATATCATCAATAAAGACAATAACGAACAAATCTAAATACTACTTCAACACCCTGTTCATTAAGTCCGTCAAAGTTGCAAAAGCATTTATTAGTCCGAAAGACATAACTACAAATTCATAATGACCATACCGAATTTTGAAGGTTTTCTTCGGAATGTCACTATTTTCGAATCTCAGCTGATGATAGCCGGATCTGAAATCTATCTGAAAAAATAACTAGCTGGGGATAGGGTATTTGTTATTGATTGTAACTTTGTTCAACAGATGGTAGTCAATGCACATTCTGAGAGAACCATCTTTATTTTTCACGAACAACACAAGGGAACCCCATGGAGTGACACCAGGTTTGATGAAGCCCTTAGCTAGAAGGTCTTTGAATTGCTCTTCAATTCCTTAATCATAGCTGTAACCATTTTGTAAGAAGGAATCGAAATGGGTTGGGTATCTGGAAAAAGATCTATTCCGAAGTCAAGTTCTCTTTTAGGAGGAACTCCGTGAAGATCTTCTGGGAATACTTTTGGAAACTCATTCACTACTGGGACTAACTCAAGAGTTGGGGTTTTGGAGTTTGAATCTTTAACGAAAACAAGATGATAGATATACCCTTTGGAGATCATCTTCCTGGCCTTAAGGTATGAGATAAATCGACCTACATGCACTGAACTGTTACCCTTCCATCCTAAGATGGAAATTGAAACTGAACGATCCTAGTTCTACAATCGACTAAGGCATAACATGAATGTAACCAATCCATGCCTATAATGTTATCAAAGTCTACCATTTCTAACTCTATAAGATTTGTTTAGGTGAATTTCTGAGAGACTATGACTGGGAAATTTCTAAATACCCGTCTAGCTATAATTGGGTGACCAACTGGAGTTAATACTGAGAAGGGTTCTGAGAGTGTTTTTAGATTGGCACTGAAGTTTTACTAATATATAAGGAGCTAAAAAATAAAGTGTAGCCCCTGTATCTAACAACACATAAACATATAAATGGAAGACTTATAATCCTCCCATTGTTGGTACAAAATGTAGGCCACTC
This sequence comes from Solanum bukasovii, assembly GCA_029582585.1. Classification (NCBI taxonomy): domain Eukaryota; kingdom Viridiplantae; phylum Streptophyta; class Magnoliopsida; order Solanales; family Solanaceae; genus Solanum; species Solanum bukasovii. Next base: position 55,386 of record JAJOOI010012164.1, read on the forward strand.
CATTCAACTGATAGTCAACTAATTCCGAACTCTCGATTGGAGTGCCACCCATAATTTCTGTTATATTTTGGATGTCACAGAGAAACTCTTGTTTCTGACTTAGACCCATGTATATCCTAAGGGTTCATCCAAGCTAAGTACCAAATTCTTATTGCAGCAGTGTTAGTTTATGGTGGAGCTAGGGCCACAACCTGCTGATTGACCTAGACAGTCCTAGATGGAGAAAGCACTTGGAAAGCATCCTTGAAATCGACATGTTGACTTGCTCATTCAATGGGTCTGCTGGAGCTGGTGGCTGCTTCCTTATGTAATCTCTTCTGGGAGGCATTTTTCAAAATGTGACGATTACGAGTTAGAAGGAGGTTAGATAGAGTTCATACTCTATAGCACGAGTTGTAAAAGAAAGAAGGGAAGTTCTCTTAGAACAATTAGTAGCCTCCCCCTCATAGATGTGACGCGCTTCACACCCATGAAAGATAATCTACTTAGTGCGGCTTTTAGACATCCTAGGACTCTTGAACCTAATGCTCTAATATCAAGTTTTGCACGCCTTAGTCTACCCCCCTGACGTAAACACAGGACCTAGAATCATGAGTGACCCCAAGCTAACCCTGAAGCTAGCATATCATAAGTATACTAAAACAATTGAATAAAGAGATACTATGCGGAAGCTAAAACTTGAGAGAACTGAAACTGAGGAATACCCAACTTATCTGAATACATTAAAACTTACTGAGAGTTTAGTGATACTGAACAATCACTCAAAACTAAGGCTGATTCTAATACTATGCCTGAAAAAGACTCTTACTTACTACAGTTGTTGGGACATGCCCCCGGCTAACCTTAGTAAAACTGAAAATGAAATGAAAGAAGTGAATATGAAAAACATGTCTATTGTCCTCGAAGTATGAGGACTCACCACTGAAGCTGCTAAATTTAGATCGGGAATCGATCTATGCGTGATCTGAATACTGAGTACCTGAACCTACATCATGAAAGGATGTAGCGCAGAGTATGCGTCAGTACTAGAATGTACAGACTATGTAGGATATAGCTAATAGTTGAGCAAACATATAAGCTGAACAAAGCATAACTAGGCAATGATATAAGCTGAACAGGATGTAAATGCTGAAATATACTAAAAAGAGCTGAACTTAATGCAATGACCAAGTACTAATCAGGAACATTACATGCTGAGACCGAATACTTGAGTATAACTGCACACCTGGTGAAATGCACTAATGTCTGACTGTGGGAGCTACTTTTAACAGACATACAATCACGAAAGCGAAACTCAGAGTCTTATGTATACACCCCATCAATAGGACCCAATATACCTTGTCAGGGCAATAAAGGCATGACTGGCGTGATCAGTAAATTTGATGCCAAAAATAGGGGACTTATACCAATGGGGCACGTAGTTCTATGCTGAACCCTAGTCCAACTCGGTGCTAAGACTCACAAACTGGAATTCTGTATGACACAACATAACTGAAATACTCGATAACTCAATATTGTTACATGCAAATCTGAGAAAGCAACATGTAAGTATTGACAATGAAACATTCGAAAACTGGACCATGTTTATCTGTTTAACTAACCTAGCAAGTGTAATGCATGAACTAAGAGAATCTACACAACTAGGATTCTGAGTTTCATGCAAGTTACAAAGCAAACTTTCCAAGAAAACATGATAATTCGATTATGAATAGTACAAGAGCTAAATCACAACATTTATCTAAGGTTTTAGAAACCCTAGGTCTAACCAATATCTAGCGCATCAAGAATCTAAATGAATTCTAGGGACCTAGTGGATGAAAGGAATCCATAAGTGAAATCCCACATACCTATTGACGAAATCTTACAGAGAAATCCTTCGATTTCGGGGTTGAAACTTTAAACAAATTTTCTGATAGTTCGTAGGAAAGTGTCACTTCTTTCTTCTATTTTTTTCTCTAAGTTTGGGTGATTTTTTTTTGTAAAAAGGTTTTGGGTATATCTCACATTTTATTAGGCTTAAACTTAGTAAAACGACGTAGTTTAAGCATTAAACAACATAGTTTAATGGCCCCAATGCATAGGAAAAATATCTAAATGACCCTAACTTTAAAGCTGACGAAGGTCATCCATACAGGAACCTACTGACCATTGGTTGACCTACTAATCGTCGGTAGGGGTTGTCGGTCAAGCTTTAACCAACAGGGTTTCACTAAAACGAGCATACCTTTTTACTCCGAGATGGGATTTTAGCAAACTAGGTGGCATTGGAAAGAGGATTCAAATATATTTCATTTGATAGGTCATGGGTTACGTAATTCATTCTATGCTAAATGATATGACTATTTGAAGTTGACCCTACAGCTAATTCCCTCTAATTGGTTGTTGACCCTCACCTACGATCTATAGGTCCAACCACAGACAGTCATGGTCAATCATCGGTGGGGTCAGAGAACATAAATATTTGGTGCCCAATGATGTACCCCACCTACGGATTGTGTGTCAGACCACACATTGTATGTGGCTTCCGTGGTCCTTGCAGTAGGTATGGAAAGTTGTATTTTTTTATATTTTCTCATATGTGACGTATTACAATATCTCCCCCTTGAGACATTCGTCCTCGAATGAAGTCTAAAAAAGCTGAGTAAGAAGGGAAGGAGATGCAATCCCTATCACTAAGTACTAGAAACTCAAATCTAACTGAACTGAGTTCCAAGAATCATGCAAATATGCTGAAATACCAGAATAACTAAGGGAACAAGATACAGATACTGAATTACTCAAGAGTAAGCTGAGGGACTGGAGAGGAAATATTACCTCAAGCGGAAATAGAATCGAAAGGAAAAAGGTGAGGATACTTGGCCATCATGGCTGATTCTTCTTCCCAAGTAGCTCTATCTACGAATTGACTCATCCACAAACCTTCACTAAAGCGACTTCCTTATTTCTCAATATACGAACATTACGATAAAGAATCTCAACTGGCATTTCTTCATAAGTGAGATTATCCTTCACAGTCAATCTCTCTAATGGTACTATTGATGCCGGATCACCCACAAACTTCTTTAACAAGGAAATGTTAATCTCTTGAGTCATTCCTCCTGGTGTCTGATGTTCTACATTAACTTGCTGAAAGGTAGGAAACCTAGCCACAAAGTCTTCTATATCCCTTTCCATACCATTCCACCAAAAGACTTTCTGTAGATCACGGTACGTCTTAGTGGCACCTGGATGAATAGAATAACATGATTTATGAGCTTCTGTAACGATCTTATGCATCAACTCACCCACCTTAGGAACACGTAAGTGACCCTGGTAACAAAGCGCACCATCTCCTGTTTGGGATAAAATCTCAACTTTTTCTTGATGAAATGCACCCTTCAACCGAAGCAATATAGGATCACTATCTTATTTTTCCTTAACCTCTACTACGAATGAAAATTATGATCCACTCTGAACTATTACACCACCATCTAATGTGTGTAAGGCATACTCCTAAGAGAGCAAACCTGTGGACATCTTTGGCTAACTCTTTCTTTTCTTCCTCAACATGTGCTACACTACCGATAGACAGTCTGCTGAGAGCATCAACTACTACATTGGCCGTACCAGGATAATAAAGCACATTAATGTCACAGTCCTTGAGGAATTCAAGCCATCTCCTCTGACGAAGATTCAACTTTTTCTAGGTGAACACATAATGGAGGCTCTTATGATCTGTGAATAGGTCAACATGAACACCATGCAGGTAGTGTCTGTGTCACGACCCGAGGTAACCCCCTTGAAGTAACACGGCATAATTAAAGCATAGGAAAAATAATGCGGAATTTAAAACGTTTCTTTACAATCGAAGTCTTTTATAAAATAAAATAGAATCTATGACACTATGTCTAAACCATCTATTATACTTGGAATATAACTCTTGAAAATACAAGTTAGGGACATAGTCCTTACAACCAAAGTCTAAAATGCAAAAGAAAGACAATATAGGACATAAGGTTGAGCCCTCGAATACAATGAGGACTCACCAATCTTGTTGTTCTTAATCTGATATGAACCTAGCCATGAGGATGGAATCCAATATCTCCAAAGCCTACACTTATAGAAAATGTAGAAAGATGGGGTTACACAAAAAGTAATAAGTATGGAAGCTATGCACAAAAACCATTAAAACATGTATAAAAAGGGACATTTCATTTGAAATCATGCTTTATGCCATTTTTGAACATCATCTTTGAAATAGTTGGAAAGTGCAACTAAGAAGGCAACTCACATACATTTCATTATAAGATGAGAGATATCATTATAATAACAAGCATAGTTTCCAACAAAAATATGACACACATCCCAATCTTCAGAATACATAGAGTCCAATCATTAAAGAATACAAAGTCAAATACAAAGATTCTTATCATTAAGTAAACATCACATAAGCAATCCCTAAGAAACACTTCTGCAATGTATGGTTGGCATCCGATAATACCAACCCTACTAAGTATTCCCTTGAAGCTACCTCGGTCACGAACACCACTTGAACACAAGAAAAGGCATTCATAACAACTATCCATTCAATACACATGCATGCATTCAAATCTCTTCATCAACATAAAGGAACCATCCCATGACATCCCACTAAGTCTACTTGTGCAATGTAAAAGTGAAGTCCCATACCCCCACTCCTACTAAGTAAAACTCATTAAGAAGTCATAGTATAGTTCATGTCTCATTCATTATCTTCATTATATAGGAAAAGTAGCATTAACCGACATAGGTGAGCTACATGGAATCCGGTGATCTACCCTCACACCGAAAAGAGGGCGTCCTACTTGCCTAAGGTAGAACTATCATAATAGCTTTTAGGTGGATACACTAGCTAAAGACCTATGTGGGCACATAGTTATGGGATAAGGAAATTGCTACTAGAAACCCGGACTTGTAGCGTAAAAGGTTACCATCTCATGAGACAACCTATGTTGGGAAGTCGGATTTGCTAAACGTAAAAGCTTCCTATATCATTGTTCATATCCACTCGGAGCTACAACTATTTCCCTTTAAAAGTCATTAAGCCTTTACTTAGGTTCATGTTCAATAGAGAATGCACTAGGAACTCAAACCAACATTCATCATAATAGCTCAAAGATTCATTAAGTGAGAATATCCTTTCACTTTAGATTCATCAGCAAGTGAGTAAACCTTTCACATTAACATTCATAGTGTTTTCATGAGAATTAGCCTTTCAGTCAACACAATAACATCCTCATATCCTAGACAAGTTATACATTTCATGCATAATAATGTGTAAAGGTGCATATTATAACTATCCTTCCAATTAACACCATTGATACATCATACTCATGTTTATGAATGGAGAGTGTGTGTGTAATTGTCCTTGCAATGACACAATCAACAACAATATCATCATAGACTCTTCCTTCATAATTAAGTGTAAAGGGCAAGGGAAGAATGTCCTTTTCAACAATACCACAATATACACAATATTCATAGGACTTTGAACTTCTAAGTAAATCATGAGTTCACAAACAACCTTGTCAACATGCACAAACCTTCACAATATTCCCTTCAAGGCTATGGACCAACTCATTCCAAACATATAGCAATAGAACATTAGGTAAGCGAATACCAGAATCCAATAACTCATCAATACCTTAATCACATCATGATTGGCACTTTATACTTCAAGTATTCATCAACATGCACCTAATATCATAATCATGTCAATCCATATTTAGAAGTGCTATCCTAAACCAATTCAAGTCTAGGTGATCTAAACTAAGTCATTACATGAAGAGATACATCATTCTTGGAGGATCACATCTAAACCCTCAATTTGCCTCTTTCATGACATAACCCTAGAATCTTAGGTTAATCAAGAATACATGTAGAATTATACTAATCATCAAGTAACCACATCATAATTAAACACCTCCACCTTTCACGTGGATCAACAAGTTCATATATAATCTTTATCAGCATACACAACCCTAGCAAATTGCCCTTCAAGGCTAAGAATCAAGATCAATCCTAACTTACTAGAGTTACCATGTTAGATAGAGAGATATCATGATTCCACAACATAATAAACCTAAACATAATCGATTATTAAGCTTCCATGACCAATCAAGTCACACCTTAGTTCACAATTTAGAAAGAAACGGAAATCATAGGTCCAAGGGAGATTTTCATCAAAAACCATAAATGCTACATTAATCCAATCATGAATCATCAAAATCAATCTTAATAACACCTTAATAAAACAATTGAATTCGTTTTGGAAGAAGACCCATGACTAGATTTGAAAACCCTAGATTTGGGGAATTTGAAAACATAGTTGAAGGGGCTTCTTGGTGATAGCTAATCAAGAATGAAAAGAATCCATACGTTAGGTGTAGAATCCCATCAAATTCATATGAAAAAGTCTTCTTCTTGAAGCTCTAGCTTGATCCCTTCCTATGTTCTTCAATGGAGTCTAGAGAGAAGATTCTTGGAGGGAAGAGAAGTTGGAATTTGATTTTGGGTCTTCGGTTATGATTTATTAAAAGGTATTTTAATGACTCAAAACAGTTTATATAGGTCTACTAAATCAGTATACAATGACCCTAAATTAAAATAATTAGATACCTAACTAAATCCGAAACGCCTAACTTAAACTAAAAACTCAAAAACTATCACCACCAACGGACCACCCATCCACGGATCTTGGATGGGTTCACTGGGTGTCAAAGGGGGTTCGTGGCTAGGTACTGAGGCTAAATGTTGCATTCCTTGATAGGCCTTAACACACGACCCCAACCCAAGGGGTGTGGGTCCATTGATGGTCCGTCAATTGAACTCGTGATCGTCCTCCTCAAGGACCCCTTGGGTGGTCCTTGGGGGTCGTACCAGAATGTTTAACCCCTAAACATGGTATTCTCAGTACGGGAGTCACTTCGTTGAGTTTTAACCCTCATACGACACTCCAAAACTCTTCTAAAGTCTCTACGTCTAACTAGTTCAACTTACTAATTTCCGGGCGTTATAGTCGTATCTTAACGTTTAACCCCTAAATTCCTTAACCTTCACTCGGGAAACCATTTAACAACATTTAATCAGGTTTCCAACTTCAAACTCACATGTGAGGCTATAGTTTCACCTACTAGATTCCGTCAAGCATTAGCTAGGTCTTACTAGCTTTTCGGGCTTGTTACATTATCTCCCCCTTACGAACATTCATCCTTGAATGACACTTTCAACACCTTTTTTTTTAATTTTAAAATTTAAGACTAGCAGCCCAATCATGCATGAAACTTCACAATAATGCACAACTCAAAATACACTATTCACAATGTGCAGTTATTCAAGGAGGAAACATCAACTCCAACTTAACATGATCAATGCAATATAAGGAAGTATGAACTATACCTAAACAACCTATTCATGCATGAGATTCTCACGACTTGTCATGTTCAAGGAGGAAATACCATCTCCTAACTAAAACATGTCCATTTATTCTTGTCATGAAGTACAATAAGCAACTCTTACTCAAAGCACCACAACATGGGGGAAACAATTTCACTTAAACTCATTTTCTTTCGAAACACAAGTCTTCAGGAACATGTATTATATAAAGATGTCATGGCAACATATAAGCTCACAACAACAATATTAACTAAGCATACCATCTCCTCCTTAGTAGTGAGCCTATGTCATCACTTCTAAACATCCTTAATCACATGAAAATCCTAAGGGTTCATCCGAGTGAAAAACCAGTTTCTTACAACATCAATGTTAGTTTGCGGCGGTTCTGGGGCCAGAACCTGGTGTTTGACCTGGGTGGTCCTAGACTGAGTAAGCACTTGGAAAGCAACCCTGAACTCGGCATGCGTGACTTGTTGATTCAAAGGGTCTATTAGAGTTGTTGACTGATTCTTTATGTAAACTCTTCTGGGGGCAGTTTCTGAAACGTGACAAGTACGAGTTAGAATGAGGTTAGGTAAAGTTCATACTCTATAGCACGAGTTTGAAAAGAAAGAAGGGAAGGTTTTGTTAGAACACTTCGTAGCCTCCCCCTCAAAGATGTGGCGGGCTTCACACCCATGAAAGAAACTCTACTTTTTGTGGATTTTAGACATCCTAGGACTCTGATACCAAGTTTGTCACGCCCCGAGGCTACCCCTTAATGTAAACACGGGACCTAGGATCATGAGTGACCACAAGCTAACCCTGAAGCTGGCATATCATAAGTATACTAAAACAACTAAATATAGTGATACTATGCGGAAGCTAAAATATGATAGAACTTGAAGTGGGGAATACCCACATAATTTGAATACATTAAAACTTACTAAGAGTTTAGCTGAACAATCACTCAAAACTAAAGTTGATTCTAATACTATGCCTGAAAAAGCCTCTAACTGACTAGAGTTGCTTGGACATTCCCCCAGCTAACCCTAGAAAAACAGAAACTGGAATGGAAGAACTAATTATGAAAAACATGTCTATTGTCCTAGAAATATGAGGACTCACTACTGAAGCTGCTGAATACGGATCGAGAACTGATCTATGCATGATGTGAATACTGAGTACCTAAACATACATCATGGAAGGATGTAGCACGGAGTATGCGTCAGTACTTGGAATATACTAAGCATGCATGATATAGATAATAGCTGAACAAACATATAAGCTGAACAAAGCATAACTGGGAAATGATATCATCTGAACAAGATGTAAATGCAGAAATCAACTGAAAAGAACGGAACTGAATGCAATGACCAACTATTAATCATGAACATGACATTCTGAGACTGAATATTGAAGTATAACTAAAAACTTGGTCAAATGAATTAGAGTCTGACTGTGGGAGCTACTACTAACCAACATAAAACCACATGAGCTGAACACAAAGTCCGATGTATACGCCCATCAAGAGGACCCAATATACTTTCCTAGAGGTATAAAGGCATGACTGGGGTGATCACTAAATCTAATGCCCAACAAATATGACTTATATCTATGGGGGCACATAGTTCTCGGACTATGAGGGTACGCTAAACCCATCCAAATCGGTGCTAAGCTTACCCCCAACTGGAATTGTGTATGACATAACATAACTGAAATACTGGATAGCTCAATATTCTTACATGTAAAACTGAGAATTCAACATTTTAGTACTGACAATGAAACACTCATAAACTAGAGCATGTTTATCTGTTTAACTGACCTAGCAAGTGTAATTCCTGAACTAAGAGAATCTACACAGCTAGGGTTCTGAGTTTCATTCAAGGAACTAAGCAATCTTTCCAAGAAAACATTATAATTCGATTACGATTACTACAAAAGATAAATCACAACAATTATCAAGGGTTTTAGAAACCCTAGGTCTAAGAAAGGTATAGCAAATCAAGAATCTAACTATATTATAGGGACTAAGGGGACGAAAGGAATCTACTAGTGAAATCCCACATACTTGGTGATGAAATCTTATGGAGAAATCCTTCAACTTTGAGGCTGAAACTTGATGCAAACCTTCTGATTGTTCTTGGGATACTATCACTTCTTTCTTCTCCCTTTTGCTCTATGTTTTGGTTATTTTTGGTGAATAAAGGTTTTGGTTATGTCTGACTAAGTTATTAGGCTTAAACTTGGTAAAATGACAAAGTATAGGGGCCCCAACGCATAGGGAAAATTACCTAAATGACCCTAACTTAAAAGCTAAAGAAGTTCATCCACGGAGGGACCTACGGACTATCAGTTGACCTACTAACCGTCGGTAGGGGTCATCGGTCAATCTCTGCCCGACAGGGCTTCACTAAAACGAGCATAACTTTTTACTCTGAGATTGGATTTTAGTAAACTCGATGGAGTTGGAAAGAGGATTCAATTATGTTTCATTGGATAAGTCATGGTCCACTTAATTCATTTTGTGCTAAAAGATATGACAGATTGAAGTTGAACCAATAGCCAATTCCCTCCAATTGGCTACTGACCCATACCTACGGTGTAGGTCCAACCACGGACCTTCCTGGTCAACCGTGGGTGGGATCAGAGACCATAAATATCTGGTGCCCAATGATGGACCCCACTTATGGACCGTGTGTCGGACCACGGACCGTCGGTGGCTTCCGTGGTTCTTGCACTAGGTTTGGAAAGCTGCATTTTTTCTATTTTCTCAAATCTGAGATGTTACAGAGGAGATCTAATCTGAAGTTGATTTCCCTTTCTGGAGGAACTCTGGGAAGATCTTCCGAAAACACTTCTAGAAATTCAGTTACCACCGGGACAGACAAAATGGTTGAGGTCTGGTAGTTTAAATCGTTAACCAAAACAAGATGATAGACATACCCTTTTGAGATCTGTTTTTTGGTCTTAAGTAAAGAGATAAACCGATCTATAGTCACTGTGCTACAACCGTTCCAATCTAAGACTAGCTCGTTTGGAACCTGAATCTAACTGTTTTGGTTCTACAATCGAATGAGGAATAAAAAGAATGTAACCAAATCATGTCTAGAATGATATCAAAATCTACCATTTATAATTCTACAAGGTCTGCTGAGGTGGCTTTCTGAGAAACTGTGGCAGGGCAATTTTTATATACCCGTCTAGCTATAACTAGGTCACCAACTGAAGTAAAGACTGAGAAGGGATCTGAGAGACTTTCTAGACTGACACTGAAGTTTACTCCTATATAGGTAGTTTCAAAAGATAGTGTAGCCCTTTGATCTAACAAAGCATAAACATCTAAAGGAATGACTCGTAATGTACTAGTGACCACATTAGGAGAGTCTTCATCGACCTGGTGAGCCTGGAGACCATACAACCTGTTCTGGCGCTGACCGCCACCTGTACCCGAAGAAACACCCTACTAAATTGGGCGACCTGCTGGTGCTGCTGGAGTTGTAGACTCAGCCCTATTAGTGTTACCTCCTTACCACTGCTTTGGCAGATAGACAATACTTCAACCTATGACCACCCCCAAAGAACTTTTCCATGCCTGCAAGACACTAGCATGGATGGTTCTTACCACACTTTGGACAAGTTAGGAAAGTCTTGTTACCTAAAGTACTCCTAGAGCCTTAGAGCCTGATGCCCTACCTTTCTAATCCTGTCAAAACCTTAGGAATGGAGCACTAGCCAATGAAGGTGCTGGGGCTGTAGATTTCTACTGAAACTGTAAGTGATTTCCACCACTCGATCTCTGCTGAGAATATTCATAATTCCCTGTTCTAGCCTTCTTGTAGTCCTTTGCCAGTTTCCTAAGATTATCTCCCTGAACCTGTTGAGCATGATTCATTAGTCTGGAGATATCGATATCCCCTAGAAGCATAGCATTCCTGCACTCGGTCTTCACCAGATAGGATACCCCAAACAAAAAATTACTCATTTTTACCCTTGGATCGACAACCGTGTATAGAACATACCTGGAGAGTTGGGTGAACTCTAGCCCGTACTCTTGGACCGACATTGAACCATGCTTCAAGTTCACAAAATCACGTGCTTTAGCTTCTCTCAACTCCCTAGGAAAAACATGTCTAGAAAAGCTTCTGTAAAACAATCCTAAGTCACAGGATTTGTATTCACACCCCTATTTTATCCACTTTGTGAAGCCTCTAAACAACTGAGATGGACGTCAGGACAAGACCCACAACATCCTAACAAACTAAAATACTTAAAAACAATAAGGGGGTCCTCCGGAAGAAAGGAGGCTCATCAACAACTTTGAAGTTCAACTAGAATCGACGATGCGGTAAATGTTGATCATGGTTACCTGTATCTGCATCATAAAATGATGCAGGACAATTGGTTTCAGTACATTAAATGTACGAGCAAGCGAGAGGAATTTTAAAACAAGACATAAGCTTAAAAGGAACTGAAAGAACATACCTGGGCTCAACTCAAATCAACTTAACTTAACTCATTTCAATTAAAGCAGTATAAATAAGTGCAGTATAAAGAAAAGCTTTAAAAAATGGATAACAACTCTGTGTATTTAGAAATACAATAATAACTTTGTATGTATGTAAAGATACAATATAAACTCTAGATGTATATAAAAGCACAAGATACTTATGTGTATATAAGAATACAAAATACTTCTGTGGGAGTTTCTCTAATTGACAACCATCACTTAAGAGATAATGTTATGATATAGTGTTTTACCTCACGCTGTCAGGGTCGTCCTATACCTTGCCAGGCGTATAGAACCTGACTACTAAGTGGATCCACTAGTCTATGCTAAAAAGCACTAAGGAATCATCTAAAAAGTATGACCCTTTTATACCCATTGTGGCTATATGGTTTATGGGGGCAGGGAGTTGTCTGATCTCTCCCCCATGTCGGTGCTCAATACTACTCCCAAAATATACTAGCTCAAAATGTTTAAAAACATAGCTCTATCAAAACTTAGTTCAAAGGATCTCTTGGAAATCAGCGTTTCCTCTCTTGCTTAATTGTGAAAGCGTTTACTCTTTACTGAAAACTAGCTCAAAGGCTCTTTGGAAATCTCAGTTTCCTTTCTTGTTTAAATGTGAAAACATTTACTCTTTGGGAATACATAATCTCGATATACTCTTTTTGAAGAAATGAACTTCAATCATTACTATTTACTCTTTACTCAACTCAAAACTCAAGTCCTAAAACAAAGTTAAAGCTTTAGTAAAAGACCTTGGGAAAACTCTATGATCTTTTCTTGACCTGACTCTTAACGTCTATTGACTTGACTCTTAACTTCTCTTGACTTGACTCTTTACTTTCCTTGAATTGAATTATAGATTCAAGTCTCATGATCTCATGTTATGGATGATTTCATATTGTTTAAACGTACTTTAGAGTGTAGAAATCAACTAGAAAACATAGGTACATTTCAAGGGAAACTTGTACGAAAAGGAGTGGGAAAAGGTAGAAGACCTAGCGTCGCTGGCACTCTGCGTGGCGCCAGAGGCAAAACTATAGAGTCAAGGTTGGGGCGCACTGGCTAGCGTGGTGTCCGAGAGCCAAAACTACAGACTTTGTTTTGGGGAACTCTGAGTCGTGTGGCACCCAAGACCTGTTCCCAGATTTTTGACGAATTTTCTTGCTCGTTTTTCAACTCTAAACCTTCCAGATTCGATTGGTTCCTTCCCTAAACACTTAAATTAGAATACATTTACGAAATATTCAAGAATCTACTCAAAACAACCTTAGATCTTATACAACTAACCCAAAAATTGCTCAAAACTTTAACAATCAAGATTCAAACGAAACCTTCAACAATATTCATCAAGAACTGATGAACTATTCTTTCAAGAACATGAATACGCTGAAATAAAACATGATTGGCACATGGATGAACTAACCCAATGCTATGAAATCTCACATACCTCGTAGTAATCAACCCTTGGTGATATCCTCAAGCAAAACTTCAAGAACTTGGCGATTCCTTGCTTCTTCTCCTCTTTTTGTCCTCTTCTTTTCTCTTCTCTCAAAACCTTAACCTAATTTGATAAATCCAATAAGTTTAGACCCCAACTTAATTACCAAAAACGAAATTAAATAATTGGGTAGTGAAAAGACCATAATACCCTTCTAAAATCCGGTTTTGACTTTCCTTATCTTGACATCGCAACTTCAAATAGGCATATCTCCCTCATACAAACTCGAAACTGTGAAAACTCGACGGCATTGGAAAGATAATTCAACGATCTTTCCCACGGTATCTTGTAGCACAACTAAATCATCCTAAGCTAGGAGTTATGGTCTTTTGAAGTTGGCCCAAAACTCATACATTGCTTAACTTTGTCAAACTTTCCCGAATTTTATTATTTCCAAAAGCAGTTTCATTTTAATTCTAGTTCTTTGTAGTTCTTCCAAATAGCGAGGTGCTATAGCACTGGAGGGAATAACCCCACCCTAGCAGCTTGCATGGAAATAGAGAGTTGATTTAAGAGATTCAAAGCCCCATTTCACAACACACCTTCAACCCACGACACTAAGAAACCACCTGTTCACGTTAAGATCAGTTTTAGGAGTTCTAGTCTCCCGAATTCAATTCCGTAAAGTTGTACGGGTTCCTTAAAGTCTTAGATATCCACTCATGTAATCACATTCAATATTAAATCTCGTATTTGTTACCAGATTTCCCTAGACTTCACTGACATCCAAATCCGGACTAGGATAGGAAATCTCAAGTTACTACAAAAACGTTTTCTGGCCCATAACTTTTCCCCGATGGTATTTCTATAACGACGGAAACAGGTCATTACAGATGTGGGCTATGAAGTGACTTTTGCACCAATAACAAAATGACTACGGTGCGAACAATTATTGCGATCTTTTCTTCACAAAATTTGTCTCTTCATCAACTGGATGTCAAAAATGTTTTTCTCCATTGTGATCTTAAAGAAGATATTTTTATGAAATCTCCACATAATTTGTTCTCATCACCTACATGGGATGTATGCAAGCTCACCCAAATCTCAAATTTCTAAAAATTCCTTGCATCATTAGGTATTTTCTAGGAACATCTACTCATGGTTTATTCTGTCCTAGATTTTCTACTATTTGTATTACTGCTTTTGGTGATTCATAATAGGCACAATGTCCTAATACTCGTCGTTTAATCATTGGTTGGTGCACAAAGCTTGAATATCGATCTATGTCTACTACTAGCGATGGGGTTGTATGGCTTCGTTGATTACTTGTTGAGATGAGAATTCATCAATCTAATCCTACTCTTCACCATTCTTATAATACTAGTGTTATTCAAATTCATACTAATCTAGTTTATCATGAGATAACCAAGTGCATCGAAGAAGATTATCATTATATACAAGAAGTTGTAGATAAAAGAGTCATTACTTTTCCGCACGTGTCCAGTGGTCTTCATATAGCTGATGCTTCTTATCGAACACAATCAATTTATGTTAGGCAAATGGATGCTTCTTATCGAATATCATCAATTTAAGGGGAATGTTAGCGAGATGAATTAATAGAGAATGATTGTACATATTAATGTATATAGTGTTGTAAATAAGTGAACTTATACATATTTGTTTCAGTAATTGTAGAGAATAATATTGTTATCGAATATCATATTTAAATGGATAACATAGCAGATTTTGAGGGATTTAACTGACCAATTTTGTGGCCCCGTACTAGTTCAAGTTCATTAGCAGCAATATCATGCCCTCACATAATGAATCTATCCTTCGACATCCCAAGGTGGTATTAGTGGTCACTATCATTAATCAGGAACACATCAATGTGGGATGCCCGTAGTTGATTCAACAGGTTTGGCTTATGATGAAACCACATCTGCTCCTTCTGTGGTGCAGAAAGGTGTATCTCCCACTTTGCCTCCCACTTCTACTACTATTACTACTGTTGCTGCTATTGTGCTTTCTTCCGTTACTACTTCCCATGCCCCCTTGACTCAAGCGTTGATTTATTAGGGGTTGAGAAGGACATGCCAATACTGATTGATATGGAAATTGAGAGTGTGATGGCCCCTTTAAAGGATAAGGTGACACATTGTGAGGAATTGGTTGAGTCCCACAAGATGAGGTTGGATAACCTCACTGCTCGATTAGAGGCAGAAGACAAGGACAAGGGTAGTTCTAGTGTGCTTGACACCATTAGAGGTCAACTTATTACCTTGCGAGTGTATGTAGACTAGCTGTGATCTACTGATATTTCAAGTCTATGTGGTCATGTTCCCCTACCAAACGTTCCATCCTACATGCCACCAACTATGCCTAATAGTGATCCTTCTTCTAATGTGAAACTAAGTAGAATAGTTGAGGGTTCTGCAATTTTCGTTGAGGATGTTGTTGATGATAATGAGTGGGCCGATGATGATTTGGCTGAGGAGACCGATGAGGATTAGGTGAGGAGAGAAGAGGATGAGCATGGGATTGTTCTAACACTGATGTCGTTGTAGGATATTGATGAGATGATTGTCCAAAGTACCTTGCAGAGATTTGTTCAGGAGACCTCCGCAGTCGACACCTGTGGAGTCTCTTTAGACTCTACTATTCCTCCCATGATTTGCAGGGAACTGATGCCCAACAGAAGCAAAATTGCTGCTACATGTGATACTATTGTCGGACTATCATGCCCCATATTATTCTTCTCCTCCAAAGACTCCTCCCGTTGATAGAACTCCATAAGCTTAGCATGTCAAGGGGACATTATGACTCTTCCTCCCGTTTTTTTTACTTTTTCATTGAGGAAACTACTTTTATTTTTTGGGGGTGAGGGCGTTTGTGCCAATATTCCCCTTTTGCTTTGTATTTTGTTATTTTAAAGTTTTGGATGATTGTAATTTTTACTTTTGCTTATATTAGAGTGTCTCATTTGGTTTGTATTCATCTCTTGTTGCCTCTTTTGTTTTCCCTCAAATTTGAAACTACCCCATAAATTGTAATACCCGGTGTGCTAGAACAACTGAAGTGCAAAAAATCTAGTGCTACAGGTGCCACCTATGGACATCACCCACGGACTGTAGAGTGATTCACGGTCCGTGCTGGTGGTCCGTGAATGGTCACTGCAACCCTCCCCAAAACGCAACCCAAATTTTTGGCTAGGGGTCGAGCCTTGGTTAGGACCTACAGACCATAGGACAAACCACGATCCGTGGTCTAGGGCAATGGATCAGACCTTCAGAAGTCCGACTTCAGTGACGAACGACGGTCGACCAGCACAGACCGTCAGTCCCGTCTGTCGGTTACTTCGACAACAGTTAAGTCGGGGGTCTTTTGCTCTTTTTCTATTTCGTTGAACCCCTAAAGTGCATCATTTTAACCCTAAACTACGTGGTTTTGATTATTTTTAGCCTAGAAACATAACTAGAACTGACCAAAGTCTAATCATTAATCAAAATAAATTTAGAAGAGTAAGAGGAGAAAAAGGCGACCAACCCTAAGTTCAAGAACACAACAAGATTTCATCAGTTCCAGCCCTCAAATCGAAAGATTTTTCCATGTGATTCGTCACCAGGTATGTGGGATTTCACTAGTGGGTTCCTTTCGCCCATTAGAGCCCTAGATTTCAGTCAGATTCTTTATTTCCTATTATCAACTAGACCTAGGGTTTCTAGAACTTTAGCAGAATATCACGAGTTAGTTATTTACATGTTCCAAATCAGATTATGATGTTATTACATCGTTTATTGCATGAATTTTAGAACCCTAGCTATGTATTTCTTTAATTCTTGAATTACACAAGCTAGGTCAGATATTTTAGTATTGAAGACATATATGCCTTAGTCTTAAATGTGTCATTATCAGTATATTAATGTGCATTCTCAGTTTGTATGTCAGTTTTAAGCTATCCAATATATTAAAGTAATTCTTTTATAATATGTTAATTACTTAATCTATTAAGAGTAGCAAAATACCAAGTTGGACTACGGTCAGTTACCCATTAGTCCGAGAAATACGAGTCACGTAGGTTGTAAGTCCCCTCTGTGGGCATCACTTTAGTGATCACGCCAGCATGCCTCTATACCTTTGGCCGAGTATATTGGGTCCTCTCGATGGGCCGTATACATCACACTCAACATTTAGCTCATGTGGTTTTATCATCGGTTATTAGTAGCTCCCACAGTTTAGTGAGATTCTATTGCATTGATCACATTTCAGTACAGTCAGTATTCAGTCTTAGTATGTTATAAATTTGGTCATTGCATTCAGTCAGTTCAGTATTCAGTATCCATATCATGCTCAGATTATGTTCTTTCTTTATTGCTTGTTCAGTTATATGTTTATTTCAACTTTACTCTATCATGCATGCTCAGTACCTTTCAAGTGCTGACGCATATACTGTGCTACATCTTCTCGTAATGTAGGTTCATGTTCTCAGCATCTAGAACACACTTAGATCGATTCCTAATCTCCATTTTAGCAGTATCAGTGGTGAGTCGTCATTCTTCGAGGACAATAGTCAGTTATCTTTTCAGTATTTTAGTCTTTTAGTTTTAATTTTGCTAGACTTAGCTGGGGCATGTCCCAGCATTTCTAGTCAAATAGAGGCTATTTTCAGACATAGTTAGATTCATCTTAGTATTTGAGTTTGAAGTTTCTTTTGTATTAAACTCTCATATTTTATATTAAGTTTTAGTATATGGGTATCCCCCATCATTTCAGATTTATTTACGATTAACTTCCGCATCAGTTTTGTTCCTCAGTTTATCTTTAGTATGCTCATGATTATGCCGGCAGGGTTAACTTGCGGTCACTTATGACCTTAGGTCCCGTGTTAGTGTCTCGGGGTAGCTCGGGGTGTGACAAATTTGGTATCAGAGCACTTGGTGTAAGAGTCCTAAGATGTCTAAAAAACCGCACTAAGTAGAGTCCTTTTAATGGGTGTGAAGTGCACCACATCTAATGAGAAGGAGGCTACAACGTGTTTTAGGAAAAATCTTCATTTTCTTGTTACGCTTATCATGCGTAAGATATGATTTAATTTCACTCTAACTCGACGTTTTACATTTAAGTGATCGTGCCTCCTCGTAGAGCTAACGCCATTAATGCAAATGCCAGAAACACAAACGCAGCTCCTCCAGTCCCAGAATAAGAAGTCCCAAGTGCAGAGTTCAGGAATGCCATCCAGATGTTGGCTCAGAGTGTGGCCAACAAAATAATCAGCAGGTTTCAATTCCGGTAAATGCTACTGTTGAGTCAGCTCTAGCCAAAGTGTGAGACTTTGTTAGGATGAATCCGCCAGATTTCTTAGGATCGTAGGTTGGAGAAGATCCCTAAAACTTCATTGATGTGGTCAAGAAGATCTTTGAAGTGATGCAGGTAATTGGGAATGATCGGGTTGAGTTAGCATCCTACCAACTTAAGGATGTAGGTCATATCTGGTATACTCAGTGGAAGGAGAACAGGGGTACAGATGCACCTCCTATCTCTTGGGATTGCTTTAGTGAGACCTTTCTAGATAAGGTTTTTCCCAAGAGAGCTAAGGGAGGCAAAAGCTCAGGAATTTATGAACTTAAGGCAAGGTAGCATGACAGTTCAAGACTAACGGCTCAAGTTTACCCAACTCTCCAGGTATGCTCCTTACATGGTTGCTGATCCCAGGGCTCATATGAATAAGTTCTTGTATGGAATGTCAGACTTGGTGAAGATAGAGTGTAGAAATGCCATGTTACTTGAGGATATGAGCATCACTAGGCTTATGACTCACACTCAGCAGGTCGAGGGTGATAAGCTTAGGGAACATTCCAAGGAGAATAAGAAGGCTAGAACTAGGAACTATGACTATTCTCAACAGAAAATGGGTGGTGGAAATCGCTCGCAAAATCAGTAGAAATTTTCAACCTCAGCACCTTCATCAGTTAGAGTTCCGTCCTTCGGGTTCCGTAATGATCAGAAAGGTAGGGTATCAGGCTCTAAGTCTCACGGTAATGTTACAGGTACTAAAACCTACCCAAATTTCCCAAAGTTTGGCAAGAACCATCCGGGCGAGTGCCTTGCAGGAAAGGAAGGATGCTTTGGATATAGTCAGTCTGGGCACAGGTTGAGGGATTTTTCTTCTAAAAAGGGTCAAAGAGGAAATGCTAATCGAACCCAGTCTACAACTTAAGCAGCACCAGCAGGTCACCCGACTCAATAGGGTAACTCTTCTGGTACAGGTGGCGGACAGCGCCAAAATAGGCTCTATGCTCTTCAGGCTCTCCATGATCAGGAAGATTCTCCTGATGTAGTCACTAGTACGTTACGAGTCTTTGATCTCAATGTTTATGCTTTGTTAGATCCAGGGGCTACTCTTTCCTTTGTTACTCCTTATATAGCAGTTAAGTTTGATGTTAGTCCAGAAACTCTCTCAGAAACTTTCTCAGTCTATACTCCAGTCGGTGACCCAGTTATAGCTAAACGGGTATATAGAAATTACCCTGTCATAGTCTCTAAGATAGTCACCTGAGCAGATCTGGTAGAGCTAGAAATGGTGGACTTCGACGTCATTCTAGGTATGGATTGTTACATTCATATTATGCCTTAGTCAATTATAGAACTAGGATTTTTCATTTTTAGTTTCTAGATGAACCAATCTTAGAATGGAAGGGTAGTAGCTTAGCGCTTATGGGTCGAGTCATTTCTTACCTTAAGGCCAGAAAGATGATCTCTAAGGGTTATTCCTATCATATAGTTCGGGTTAAGGATTCAAGCTCCGAAACCCCAATTCTTGAGTCAATTCCAGTGGTTAACGAGTTTCTAGAAGTGTTTCCAGAAGATCTTCTCGGAGTTCCTCCCGAAAGGGAAATCGACTTTGGAATTGATCTCCTTCCAGATACCCAGCCTATCTCTATTCATCATTATAGAATGACTCAAGCTAAGCTTAAGCAATTGAAAGAGTAGTTGAAAGATATTCTACATAAGGGCTTCATCAGACCTAGTATTTCGCCATGGGGTGCACTATTGTTGTTCATAAAGAAGAAAGATGGTTCTCTGAGAATGTCCATTGATTATAGGCAGTTGAACAAGGTCACAATCAAGAATAAGTATCCCATCCCCAAGATTGATGACTTGTTTGACCAACTTTAGGGTGCTAGTCATTTCTCAAAGATAGACCTCAGATCGAGTTATCATCAGCTTAGAGTCAAAGATAGTAACATTCCGCAGATAGCCTTCAGAACTCGGTATGGTCATTATGAATTTGTGGTTATGACATTTGGACTAACCAATGCTCTTGTAGCTTTCATGGACATGATGAACAGGGTGTTCAAGTAGTACTTGGACTTGTTCATTATCATCTTTATTGATGATATCCTCATTTAAACCTAGAAATGAGGAAGAACATGCAAGTCATTTGAGAGTTGTTCTGCAAACTCTCAAAGATCGCTAGTTATTCGCCAAATTTAACAAGTGCGGGTTTTGGTTGCAGTCAGTTTCTTTTCTTAGGCACATAGCGTCTAGTGAAGGGATTCGTGTAGATTCCCAGAAAATAGAGGCAGTGAAACAATGGCTCAGACCTACCTCTCCTACGGATATCAGAAGTTTCTTAGGTCCAGCGGGTTATTACAGTAGGTTTGTGGAAGGATTTTCATCCATGGCCTCACCATTGACTAGGTTGACTCAGAAGATGGTCAAGTTTCATTGGTCAGATGATTATGAGAAAAGCTTCGCAGAATGGAAAACTAGGTTGACTACAACTCCTGTTTTGACTCAACCAGAAGGTTCAAACGGTTATATGACTTATTGTGATGCATCCCTAGCCGGTCTAGGTTATGTGTTGATGGAGCGAGGTAAGGTTATATCTTATGCTTCTAGACAGTTTAAGGTGCATGAGAAGAATTATCCAACTTATGACCTCGAACTTGTAGCAGTGGTGTTTGTACACAAGATTTGGAGACACTACTTGTATGGTGTTCATGTAGATGTGTTCACAGACCATAAGAGCCTCCAATATGCGGTTACCTAGAAAGAGTTGAATCTTCCCCAGAGAAGATGGCTTGAGTTCCTCAAAGATTATGATATGATCGTGCATTACCATTCGGGTAAGGCAAATGTAGTAGCAGATGCTATTAGAAGATTATCCATGGTAGTGTAGCAAATGTTGAGGAAGTAAAAAAGGAGCATGGTATTCAGTCCCAGCATTTCTAGTCAGTTAGAGGCTATTTTCAGACATAGTTAGATTTAGCTAAGTATTGTAGTTTGATGTTTCTTTTGTATTAAACTCTCATATTTGATATTCAGTTTTATTATATGGGTATCCCCCATCATTTCAAATTTATTTACGATTAGCTTCTGCATCAGGTTTATTCTTCATTTTATCTTTAGTATGCACATGATTATGCCAGCAGGGTTATCTTAGGATCACTTGTGATCCTAGTCCCGTGTCCGTGTCTCGGGGGTAGCTCGGGGGGTGACATAAATTTTGAAAATCGTGAAATTCTTGTGTTTTCATTGATAATACTTTGAGGATCAATTATGTTCATTATTGATTTCTTGAATAGTGCTCATGATGAGCATGATCTGTAGTGCTGGTGTTGCAAGAATGAAATTGATGTCGTTGCACTTCTGAGAGATCTGTTTGAATCTTTTGTTGACTAACTTTGTTTTGTGTGAGACTTGAAATGAGCATCACACATACATTTTTTATCTTTTCGGGTGTGCTAAATGATTGTCTATCGAAGTGCCATGTCTAGTTCAGTTTCACATGATAGCATATGTGTGGAATCCTAGATTTTTCTTTGTCAGTTTAAATATCTAAACCTTGGTAAATTTAGGTCGTTATCTTGGGCAACAACTCTAAGGGGGAACCCAAATTTCCATATAATTTGTGACTACTTTTCTAGGGTGTGCATCCATTTTGGCATCAATTTAAGCCTAAATCATTTGTTGATAAAACCAAATTGAAACATCTTGAGCCAAATTATCCCCACCTTGTAACCCAAAATTCTTTTTGAAGCATTGTTATGTTTGAATAGCCAACTCAGGCCCAAATCCTAAGCTAGGTTATGGAAGGGAAGGAGGAATGAAGGCCCTATGAAGGGCAAATAAAGATGAAATGAGACTCAACTCTGAAGTTTGTTAAAAAGATAAGGAACCTTCCTAATAAAAAAAAAAGGAAAAGAAAAATATTTTGTTGAGCTATTTTGATAATTGGAAATGAGAAAGAGAAGTTGATGAAATAATAGGGATTCCGAATAAAGTGAGTGAAAGCTCCGTTTGAGTTCTCAACTGAAAAAGAATGAGAAGTACTTGAGAAAAGGTGAAGATGATTGCAACCATGGTTTGAAAAAGTAAAGTCATTAAGTCAATCTGATAATACCTTAACCCTCATCCCTATAATAAGCCTAAAAGACCCTTGAGATCTTGCATGCACTAGGCTGTGTGATGATTGAAAAATATGGGCAAACCTATGGGAAGAAGATTGCATGTATTTCTCTTTTGAGAGAGTGAGAGTGCATAGATTCCTTATTTCTTTGTTGATTTCCTTTGTAAGAACATGCAATCGTTCTTGATGTGAGGGCACTTGAATGTATTTATCGAAACATGGTCTTGCATTAGAAAATAAGCTATAGTGAGCCTGAGCTTGTATTAAAACCAACTAGTCATCATTTCAATTTTTTTTATCATGATTGAGTGTAGCATGTTGTTGAGAATAGTCTTGTAATGACACTTGCATGTTAGGCTCTCTCATTGAATATTGTTGTAGACACCCTTATTGAGATAATTGTGTTCTTCATTTTCTTGAGGACAAACAAAAATTTAAGGTGGAGGTATTGATGAGTGGTAAATTTACACTCATTTGAGGCCTATTTAGCTCGACCATTAATGTCCTCAATACCTAATTATGTCTTACACTAGTGATATTTTAATAACTTAAAGCTATGAACGCTAAAGGAAAATGATAGGATGAATGTTTGAATGAATGGCAAAAAATGTACAAAGAAGTGTAAGCAATACACTGATGATCACCAAACAGTAAATGTGGATCTCATTGTAAGCATGGCCTCGCCCAAAGTAATGATTCACAACACTTAAATTAATTGAGGCAAGTCGGTGAACTCATAAAATAAAAGGCGACTCACCGAATAAGAAGGGAAAACATGTTATCCATCGCTAAAAGTGATAGTGCAAGGAAAAAATTTGAAGGCTTGAAAGGCCAACTAGGATGGTACTCAGAAATACACTGAATGTGAAGAGAAGACTCGAACGTGCTCACAGACTAAGGTTCAAACACCTGAAATCAAGAGCAAGAAGATTGAGCTGGAGAGGAATCGGTGATCCAACCGTTGTGATCGGTTTTCCCGACTAATGTCACTAAATGGGTAGTTTATTGAGTTTTGGACCAAATTTTGGAAAACTATAAACAACCCAATGGAAAGAGAAAAATAGAGGGCATGTTAGTTGTAATAGTTTTTGGTGCATGCACAAGTGAAGAAAACATACTTTACCTTGTGAATAACACTTTCTAGTTCTTTTTTGGGTTTTTTCAACGTTGTTTTTGAAATTGACAAATTGAAGTTGAATTCAAAGTAGGTTTGTTGGTAATTGCTTAATTTCATGTTACTCATGACTGCTTTCATGAAAAGTATAATTTCTTTGATTTTTGCGATGGTTGGCTAAAACCCCATGATATAGGGGTGCAATTATGGGGTTGGGTGTTGATTTAAAGTTTTTGGTATTGTGTTATGCACTATTGTTTTATTGTTCGTACATGAATTTGGGCTAATTAGCATGGGTTAATTTATGGGTTAAGGTTACAAACTTAATTCCTACTTTCGATCTCAGATCATTGCTCTAAAGAGATTGATTGGAGTGGGTAATTAGTTTGATACTAGAAATTTTAGCTTGATGTCTATAACTTGTTTGAAAATAGAGGTTATGTAACAACTTCAGCTAACTTTCCAATAGAAGTTAGTAGTTAAAGGAATATTAGTTAATATAGGAGATGCGGAAGGAGTGAATTGCAAATAATAAAGGGCCTGGATTAAAGTAGCTAAATGAAGTTCAACATCTGAGATTAGTCGAGAGGTTATCATATAGACGTTGAGGGAAAGAGTGGAGATGTGAAAAGAAACTAGTATCCTACAATTCTCAACTTTTTCCTTTCCTCTTCTCTCTTCTTTTCAACTCCGTTCTAGTCCTGTCTTCTTTTTCTTTCATTTTAGATTGAGATCAAGGAGCTTCATCTATGCTATCTTTATTTAGTTCTATTTCAATTCTGTAATTTAGCTTAGTTTATTGTTAGATTGTTAGTTTCAATATCAGATAATCGAAAATTGTTCCATAAATATTGACTTGTTCTAGTATAGTACTGTTCTATTGAATTTCGAGTTCAATTCATAATAATTGGTATCAGAGCCACTGCTTCCACAACTGTTGTTAGTCACTTATGGCTGAAGGCACTCGAATGCGAAGTATGGACTAGAAGTTAGACGAACATGATGAACTGCTACTCGAACTCCGGAATGGACAACAAAATTTAACAGCAACTCAGCATGGAATCTTGGGTACCTTAGAGCTCCTACTAGAGCATATTAACGTCATGGACCGTGGTCAAGCGAGAGGTGATGGGATCTTTCCTCTTACTGTTCAAGATGCCCTACCGGCTCGACCCAATCAGACGCATGTTCCTACCCCAAATGGAAGCTTCCTAGCTTCGAAGGCTCGAATTCTAAGGTATGGGTTCCTAAGTGTGAGCGTTACTTCAATCTCTATAGAATTGATGATGCCAAGAAGGTCGAGGGTGCAACCCTTTACTTGAATGGGGATGCAGAGATCTGGTATAATTCCTTGGTATTGACTAGAGGTCCAGTCACTTGGGATGAATTAAAGGAGGAAATTTGTGATACGTTTTGAGATGTTCTGATGGAGGATGTGGTAGAGGAGTTTAACAAGCTCAACTAAACTGGGGCGTTGACCAATGTTTACGAAAATTTGAACATCTAAAGGCTCAAATGATCATGCAAAACCCAGCACTAAATGAAACACACTTTTTGTCTAGCTTCATTGGAGGCCTTAAAGAGGAGATTAAGTTTGCTGTCAAAATGTTCAAGCCTACAAGCCTTAGTTTTGCTATTCAGCAAGCTAGGATGCAAGAAAAAGCAATCGAGGTTGCATTGAAGAAGAATAGAGTGCCTCCCAAAAATGGTGGGAAATGTCCTTAATGCATGTAACGCTATGTTGCCTAGATCAGGAGTCGAATCAACACCTGCTACTCAGAAACCTGCACCTCTCACACTCAGCTCTGAAGTGTATGAACATCGAAAGGCTAATCACCTCTATTTTAGGTGTGGTGAAAGGTATAGCCCATGTTATACCTGTAGAATAAAGCAATTACAATGTATTTCTGGTGGTTCTGAAGAATTACCTCTGCACTTAGATTATCCGCAGGAGGTGGACGTTGAGGTGACTGCTGATCTTGATGCTGACATACCTAAGGCAATGTGTCTTAGTGCTCTGTCGGGAAATTGTAATGGGGTCAATACCATTGTGGTTGCAGGTTGGGTAAAGAAGAGGGCCCTCTCCATTTTAGTCGACTCTGGCAGTACCCACAGCTTCATTAATGAGTTAACTGTGGTGGAAAGTAGTGATCAGTCTTGTTACGTGCAACCAATCAGAGTAACTGTTGCTGATGGCAATAATGTATATTGCAATTCCAGGTGCCCTCAATTCACTTGGAAAATAGGGAGCATAACCTTTATGGAAGACTTGCAAATCCTCAAGTTGGGGGGTTGTGACGTTATATTAGGTAATGACTGCATGAAGAAGCATAACCCTACTAAATTTGACCATGAGAAACAATGTGTTACCATTTGGAAAAACAGTAACAAGGTGGTTTTAAGGGTAATTCCGGACAAGGGTCAGATTAGCATGATCACTAGTAGTACTATGAGTAAACTATTTTCAAAGGGTCAAACCATTATGGCTCATTTGTTACTTATCCAAGATACTGATACTGAAGTTATAGAAGAGGTGAATAGTTCAATTCAAGGGGTACTCTCTCACTACACTGATGTGTTTGCTGAACCCAAATCTTCGCCACCTGCAAGATCCCTTAATCATACTATTCCCTTGAAACCAGGCACATCACTAGTATCTCTCAGACTTTACAAATATAACTACTATCAAAAGGAAGAACTGGAGAAACAAGTAGAAGAAATGCTAGGTAATGATATCTGTTGTTTGCGTAATCAAGACACAACTTCCAATGCAAGTGTCTACGATCGTACAATAGTTTAGTAACCCAACCAAGGGTTGGGATCGTTCCCAAGAGAGTGGTTTGAGAATTAATAGAAAAATAAATTTAGTTTTACCTAGTCATAGCTAAAGACATTAATGATTAAAAACATTATAAATTAAAGGGGGACACAAGAGTGTTAATTAACAATGTGGTTTTGTCACTAGTAAGTAAAAACAACAAAATAAACAAGGATTTCTAAGTAATGAGAGGGCATCTTGGGATGTGACAGGAATACGGGTTAAGCTAGATTATTCGGTATATGCTATCGATAGAATATTCATAGAATAATTGCAACTAGGCTAAACTTTAAGGGGTATAAGCTCTCTCTCAAGCAACTTACCCCATTGCAAATGCATTCCTCTCGGACACCACCTTGCCGCATGAAGACCAGCCTAAGCCTTAACCCACTCACTCTCTCGAGCTGAGTGTGTGGGAATGAGACTAGGATTCACTCTCTCGAGCTGAACCTCATGTCTACCCACTCCCATCGGCCATCAATTTAGTAGTTTTAGTTTTACGACCTCTGTCCCGAGCAAGTCGAAAACACATAAATAAACTTGTATTTGCAACTACAAATTCATTAAATTCATCCACAACTACTAAACAAAATCACAATTAAACTACGATTAAACTATCAGCAAGCAAGACCCAAAAATTATCTTAATCCATATTCACTAAATCACACCACAATAATTGGGGATTTTAGCCACACATGTATAAGAGATTGAAATTTATACCATATTGAGCTCGCATTCAACTGAATATGAAGATTTTAAAAATTGAAGAATCCAAAATACCCAAATCCAAATCTTGAAGATGAAACCCTTTGGATCTTCAAGTCTTCAAATCCCTCTCAAACTTAGGGCAAAAATATCAAAAGTACTATTCTATATGAAAATTATAATAATTGTTCGACACTTAAAACTACAACTCTAACTAGTATTTATAGTTTTCACAGATTTGTGTTGCACCGAATCATTTGGCAGCGTTAGTCAGATTCGCCGATCAACTCGGTGATTATCCTTTTGGTGTAATTCATCGTCATCTTGCACCAGCCTTCAGAATCGTCATGCTCTGGGTCATTGGGTGATATGGTACTGCTTCACAAAACTTCTCGGCGATGCGCCGACTGCTCCTTTTTCGGCCGACTTGATCCTTTCCTTCAAGGATCAGCACACTGGTACAAAACGCGAAGTAAGACCCTTCGGCGACTCGCCAAGTGGACTCGATGATCCTCAGGCCTTCATTTCTTCGTTCTTTTCAGCCTTTCGTTCCTTTTTGCGACGTAGTGTCCATGCTTTCCTTCAAACTTTAAATACCTGAAACTTAAGGGTTTTCATGAGATATTGAGATAAAATAAGCATTTAAGGACATAATATCTATTAAAATATAGCCCTAAATGAGTCCAATTTGTGGACTAATCAATATCATCCAACACAGCTAATCACTTTTTTCTTCACCAGCCTTGTTGGTGAAGAAGGAAGATGGAATTGGAGGTTTTGTGTGGATTATAGGGGTCTAAATGAAATAACCATTAAAGATAAGTACCTTATACCAATAGTGGATAACTTATTGGATGAATGATAAGGGTCTGTGATATTTTCAAAGGTGGATTTGTGAGCTGGATACCATCAGATCAGGATGAAGCCTGAATATGTGTTCAAAACTGCATTTAGGACCCATGTGGGTCATTATGAGTTCAAGGTAATGCACATTGGCTCACCAATGCTCCTACAACCTTCCAGGCACTGATGAATCAGGTATTTCGACCCCTACTCAGGAAGTTTGTCTTAGCATTTTATACTAGTGCATAATAGGTCTCATGCTGACCATGTAGTTCACGTAAAGGTTGTGCTTGAAGTGCTGAGGAAACAATTGTTGTATGCTAAGAGATCTAAATGCTCATTTGGTCAGTCACAAGTGGAGTATATAGGCAATATCATTACTTCTGAAGGGGTGTCTATCGATCCAAGCAAGCTCCGGTCTATAATTGAGTGGCCTAGCCCTACCACCTTGTGAGAACTTAAACGTTTTTTGGGGCTTACGAGCTATTATAGAAAGTCTGTCCGTAACTATGGCATCATTTGCAGGCCACTAACCAATTTATTGAAAAAAGATGTGTTTAGGTGGAATGAGGAGGCTTACTAAGCGTTTATAGCTTTGAAACATTCCATGTCCGCTGCTCTTGTCTTGGCTTTACCTGATTATACCAAAGAGTTTATTGTGGAGACTGATGCAAGTTTAACTAGGATCGGTGTTGTTCTTATGCAAGGCTATAGACCCATAGCTTACTTCAGTAATGTTTTGTCTCTTAGACATAAAGGGAAATCCATTTATGAGAAGGAATACATGGCACTTCTTAATGCAAAGAGTTTATTGTGGAGACTGATGCATGCTTAACTAGGATCAATGTTGTTCTTATGCAAGGTAGTAGACCCATAGCTTACATCAGTAAAGTTTTGGCTCCTAGACATAGAGGGAAATCCATATATGAGAAGGAATACATGGCACTTCTTAATTTCGTAGAAAAATGGATACACTATCTTCAGTATAAAGCACTTTGCGGTCAAAATCGACCATCACAGCCTAAAGTATCTCCTAGAGAAAAAAGTTACAACTGTTGTGCAACAAAAGGGTCTAACTAAACTGTTGGGTCTAGACTATGAGGTGCAGTACAAAAAGGGTGTTGAGAACAACATGGCAGATGCATTATCTAGGCAGTTTGAGGATAAGGAAGGCAGCATTCTTAATGCCTTAGCTGGTGTGTTATCTATTAGTGCTATGGTTCCTACTTGGGTGCAAGAAATTCATAAAAGCTATGAAGATGATCTTGAAGTCACTGCACTAATATCTGAGTTCTCCATCTATCACCTAGGTCCTCATTTATTCCATTATTCTTCTGGTATTCTAATAAGAAAGGGCAAAATTTATGTGGGCGGCACTAGTGGCTTAAGGCACCAACTGATCAGCACCTTTCATGACTCACCTGTTGGTGGTCATTATGGACAATTGGGTACCTATAAAAGGTTAGCATAAGTGTTTTATTGGCCTGGAATGAGGCAAATGGTAATATAAAATGTGGAGGCCTGTGACGTGCGTCAAAGAAGTAAAAATGAGAATGTGCCTTATTCAGGGTTATTACAACCCCTTCCCATTCCTGATCAAGCATGGAGGCATGTAAGCATGGATTTTATAGAAGGATTGCCTAAGTCGAGAGGCAAAAAAGTTATTCTAGTGGTGGTGGATAAGAGGACCAAGTTTGCTTACTTTTTGGCCTTATCCCACCCTTATACAGCCAACACAGTTGTAACCAAAATCTTTAAGCATGTACATACGCTCCATGGGTTTCCTGAGTCTATTGTGTCCGATAGGAAAAATATATTTTTTAGCAATTTCTGGCAGAATTTATTTAGATTACTGGAAATTCAATTGCAGTACAGTACTGCATATTACCCTCAGAGTATTGGCTAGACTAAGAGAGTTACTAAGTGCATCGAAAACTACTTCAGATGCATGACCTCTCATAGACCAATTCAGTGGAGGCATTGGTTGCCTCTTTCCGAATGGTGCTACAACACAAACTTTCACACTTGTATTCAATGCACTCAGTTTGAAGCATTGTATGGCTATACACCTCCTCATTTGTCTGTTGGCCCTATGCTAGACACCACAGTCCCTGCAGTGGAAGATGTAATCATGAAGACACAACAACTTCAACAACTCGTCCTGGATAATTCGTTGAAAGCTCAAGAGAGAATGAAAATGTATGTAGATCAGAGAAGAACAAAAAGAGAGTTCCAGGTGGGTGACTTAGTGTTCCTCAAACTCCAACCCTACAGGCACACTTCATTAGCATTGTGAAGAAACCTCAAACTTAGTTCTAAGTACTATGTTCCTTTTGTTGTTTCTGAGAGGGTAGGATAGGTGGCCTACAAACAAGCTTTTCCGATCGAGTCCAAGGTCCATCCTATTTTTCACGTATCACTTCTCAAGAAGAAAATTGGCAATAGAGTGGTGGTCCAGACCACTTTGCCTACTACCGGTGAAGATTGCCAGTTTCTTGTTAAGCCTCTCCAAATATTGCAAAGGCAGATGGTTCGTACAGGTAGTGTGGTAGGGGTAAAGGTCTTCGTTCAATGGTCGAATCTTCCACCTGAAGAAGCAACTTGGGAGGACTATGCAGATTTGAAAGCTAAGTTTCCGGACTTCGACACCCATCGTTGAGGTCAAGGATGTTTTCCATGGGGCAAGGTGTAACAACTTCAGCTAACTTTCCAATAGAAGTTAGTAGTGGAAGGAGTATTAGTTAATATAGGAGATACGGAAGGAGTGAATTGCAAATAATAAAGGGTCTGAATTAAAAGTAGCTAAATGAAGCTCAACGTCTGAGATTAGTCGAGAGGTTATCATATACACGTTGAGGTAAAGAGTGAAGACGTGTAAAGAAACTGGTATCCTACAATTCTCAACTTCTTCCATCCCTCTTCTCTCTTCATTTCAACTCCTTTCTAATCCTTTCTTCTTCTTTTTTCATTTCAAATTGAGATTAAGGGCTATCTTTATTTAGTTTTGTTTCAATGGTATCAGAGCTATGGATAACAAGAAACTAAGTAAGAAACATACTAGTAGAAAGTTAAGAAAAATAAGAAGAAAATTAAAGAAATTATATCCAGAATATAAAAAACTCAATATCACAAAAACTGATAACGACAAATTAGATCAATTAATAGATAATATATCTAAAATAGAATATAAATATATTCAATACTTAAAGAAACAATGAATAACGAGAATGAAGAATATAGACAAAAACTTAACGAAATAATTATAGCAAAAAGACAAGAATTGAGACATAGGCAAAATAGACTTAATAGTAATATATTTGCAGGAATTTGTAAAAAATCTATAACAACACAGAGGAAAACTATTTTATATCTACAAATACAAATAGAAAACTTAGAATATACACAACACAATTTATAAATGAATAAAGAAGAATACGCAATAGATGAAAAAACATATGAAAACTATGACGGATTAAAAATAAAGATAATATTTTCTAATCTAGGAAGAAGATATAAGAAAGTAGGTGATAATCTAAGTTTAATGTTAGAAAAAGAAACGGTAAAACTAGAAGATAGTTTAACTGCTATGATAAGAATAACAAAAGAAAATGAAGAAATAGATAGAAAAACGGAAATTGAAAAAATAAAACAAGCAAAAAAGGAAGTACAACAAT